>PVKZ01005378.1:0-54676 GCA_004027375.1 Macroglossus sobrinus
TCGCACTCTCCCTGGGCTCCTTCTAAGCTCTCTCTCCTTCATTGCATCTGCCTTTCACATTCCTCTTTTCTCTCTCACTGTCTTTATTTCTCCACGACTATTTTTTTCTACTCTCTCTGTGTTTTTCTCTCGCTGTTTCTCTTTCTCTCTTTGGGGAACTGACCCCCAACCCCACTTCCACACCACCCTGGCCCCTCTCTCCGTGTTTTTCTCTCGCTGGTCTCTGCCCGTTCCTCCTCTCTCTCTACGTCCTCTGACCCATCCCCACTTTGTCTGTCTCTCACTCTCCTCCCTGTTCTGCTTGTTTGCTCCTGTGTCTTGTCTTCATTCATCTGTTTCTCTGTCTTTCCTCTTCCTCATTCTACCTCTTTTCTACTCTCTCTTTCTCTTTGTTCTCTCCTCTGTCTTTTTTGTTCCCTGTGTCTTTTAATGTCTCTTTTCCACACCCTTTCTCTTTGTCTTATTTTTTCCACTGTCTCTATTTCTCCATGATTCTAAATATTTTGCGCTCTCTCGGTTTTTTTTTTTTCTCCTTGTCTCCTTCTCTCTTTCGGGACCCTGGCCCACCTCCCTTCCCCACTCCATCCTCATCCCTGGATGCCCCTCTCCCCTCAGTAATTATCAACTCTGGCTGGGTCGCCACAGCATATTTGAGAAGGAAGAAACAGCGCAGTATGTCCAGGTCAGTGAGAGCTTCCCACATCCTCTGTTCAACATGAGCCTTCTGAAGAACAACATCACCTATCCAGGAGATGACTACAGCTACGACCTCATGCTGCTCCGCCTGGAAGAGCCTGCCCAGATCACAGACACCGTTAAAGTCCTGGACCTGCCCACCCAGGAACCGCAGCTGGGAAGCACCTGCTATGCTTCTGGCTGGGGCAGCGTTGAACCATATAAGTGTATGGCAGGGCCAGCCCATGCAGCCTGGAGTCTGAATCCCGGGTCTTAGAGAGGAGGAGCTGGGCACCCGGACTCCAGGGCTGAGGGAGGAGGGGCTAGGGAGCCAGGCTGGGTCAGCCACAGCTGTGCTTCTCCCTGGCCCGTAGTTGAGTTCCCAGATGACCTCCAGTGTGTGGACCTTGAACTCCTATCCAACAATCTGTGTGCCAGAGCCCACCCCCAGAAGGTGACAGATGTCATGCTGTGTGCTGGACACGTGAAGGGTGGCAAGGACACCTGTGCGGTGAGTCAACCTGTCCCCCTCCCCCAGTGTTTTATTTAGCTCCCTGCCCTCCCTTTCCTTTTGACGCTCCCATCCAGATGTCCCATGCATCGCCCTCGTTCATGCCGTGGGTCGCCTGTTACTCCCTCTGACACATATTTACTGTCCAGGTAGAGAGAGCTACTTGGGAGAGGTGACATCTGCACTGAGCCCTGAGGGTAGGGAGCTCCTGCAGGTGGATCCTGCTCCTCTTGCCTGATGACCTGTCTGCAGGGACTGTTCTCCTGGACCCCTGCCCCCCCCCATTCGCTAGAAACTGGACATCCCAGCCTCATTCACTAGAACTCAAGCCACTCTCCCCACTGTTGGAACCCCACCCATGGCCATCTGGGAGCCCAAGTCTGGAATCTGGGATGTCCAGGCAGAGCAGGGGGCTCGCTGACCTTTCCCTATCTTGCCATCACACTGCAGGGTGACTCAGGGGGCCCACTGATCTGCAACGGTGTGCTTCAGGGAATCACAGGGTGGGGCCACACTCCATGTGGCATGCGCAACATGCCCGGCGTCTTCGTCAAACTGCTGGCCCTCGTGGAGTGGGTCAAGGAAACCATGGTGGCCAACTCCTGAAGAATGCCCAGGCCTTGTCCCCAAGCCCCAGTAAAACCAAATATGCATCAAGTGCATGTCAAGTTCTGGTGCCAGGCGGAGCCACCCCTGCCCACCCAGGTTTGCGGTGGGAGGTCTGCAGCGATGGGCAGGAAGGAAGTGGGGCGGAGACCAACGGAAAGCGGGTGCAGGCGGGGACTGGAGGCTGGGTCGCAGGGGCCCGGCGCCCCTAGGGGAGAGGACGTGGGAAGGGTGGGGAGCAAGGAAGACTCTGAGAGGCTAGGTGGTGCCCATGTTTTATTGTGGCGGGGAACAAGGAAAGGGGACCCAGGGATATCATTGCAAGCTGGTGCCTTCCTTGGGAGGGGCAGCATGGTGTCCGCCCCGGGGGCAATACTGGACTTCCTAGTGTGCCCTGCAAAGGTTGACACCTGGAGGCGGGGTTTAGATAGGCTTGGGAGGGGCCACGCCAGGCTTCGAGTGGAACAGGAGGGCGGGGCGGTGTCCGACTTCGGGGTGGGGCTGGGGTGAAGACTGGGTGAGGTGAAGACGCAGTGAAAGGGAACTGAGCCTCGAGGGGCGGACCCTAGCTGGGGGGCAGGGAGGTGGGGCCTGTCTAATCTCAGGCGCGTGACCAGGAGAAGGGGCACGGGACGCACACCTGGGCCACACATCTGGCACGGTTACCAGTCAGCATCCTGAGAAGCAAGTGCTTAGAGAGGCTAGGCCCGAGGTCTCTAAGGTGCTAGAGACCTGCGTCCAACGGCCGGCCGGACTCGGTCCTCAAGGAGCTTTGCCGCACAGCCCACTGGCGATAGATGGCCTGCATCTCGAAGGACAGTGACTTTTTGTTCTTCACGCCCATGTGGTTTAAGTAATTCAGGACTCCTGCAGGGGTGGGGTCGTGGGAAGCCATTGGACTGGGAGCTCTGCCCTAGACCCCGCCCCTTCCCTTCCCTTGAGGCCGACCTCCCTGTGGGACTGTCCCTATCCAGCCCTGACTGGGGTTCTCCCACGGGCTCCACCCACTGCCCTGCTGAGGTCTGCCCCTTGTCCCTGAGGCCCCGCCCTCACCGGCCCACAGCATCAAGGCGCTGGCGCCCCAGCACAGGTAGATGGTCACCAGGTAGGATACCTGTGGTCTCGGTTTTAGCGTCTCGCAGTTGACTACAAAGAGCGTCAGGCTGAGGATAGTCAGGAGCCCTGCACTCAGGTGGGGCCAGAGACGGACATGAGGCTGGACAGAGACTCCAGGACCCCAGAAAGAGAAGAGAGATAGGACTTCCTCTCTCACTGTCCATGACAAGAATACACACACACACACATACACAGGCGCACACACACACCTGGAAGGTAGCCCTACTGGGAAGACAGAAAAAGGAGAACTAAGGGTGCACACAGTGGGGCAGAGATCCCGACAGACTTTCAGAGACAGACCCACCTGACGGCGGGACGGAAACTCTGAGATACACCTCCCAAAAGCCAGAAAGAGACCCCCAGGGGAAAGAGGCTGGGGTGGGGAGAGCACCCCACCCCTGCCCCAGCTGACACTTACCAATGCTGAAGCTGAGGAAACTGAAGATGAGGTCGACCTTGTTAAGACGGCGCAAGAACGGCCAGAAGGAGAGCCCCATGGTGGCAAGGAGGACGATGCACAGCACCAAGGCCAGCAACATGAAGCCCATGCTCATGTGGATGAGAACTGGGGGTTGGGGGGGAGAAATGCTCCAGAGGCACCCCCAGACACTCTCAATGGTCAGCCTGCAAACTCACCCCCACCAACATCCACGGGCAGCATCCCCCGCAGACACCCTCACATGTGATGACAGACATCCTCAAAGTCATTCGCATTCCCTCCACCAAAGCCAGCTCTTAGAAACCCCACAATGGCCCCCACTCTTGCTCACAAAGTCACCCCGAGGCACCTGTAAACTCAAAGTCATCCCCACTCATGTCCTCAAAGTTGTCCCAAATCACCCCCCTACTTACCCCAAAGTCAACTCCTGATATCCGCCTAAATAACCACCCACACCACCGAGGTCACCGCACAGATCACCCTGGAGTCAACCTCACTCATCCTCAAGGTCACACCACAGAACTCTCTCAGACATTTCTAGAGTCACCCCTGCAGACACCCCCAAAGTCATCCTACTCACATTCCCAAAAAATATCCTACAGCAACTTACATTAACACCCTCAGTATCACTCCAAAACACTGCCAATAGCACCCTCAAAGTTATCTGAGACACTTTAGCCACTTTAGCTATCTCTAGTCACCTTACTTTTCTCCCACTCACACCCCAAGTTCCCCCAGTGACATCCCCATTCACACCCCAGAGCCCCCCAGACCTTCTCCACATCACCCCCACACCCCCTGAGCACACACACAGATGTACACACAAGAAAAACTTCCAATCAAATACTCTAAAACCGGTGTACCTGACAGACATCATCACACTCACTCGAGAATCCATAGTTATCCAAGTCACACTGCAGTGTGACCAGAGTGTCAGCTCCTTCCGAGAACTGCATCTCCTCCTCTGAGTCCCTTCCTACTTTGCCTACTTTTGAACAGTGCAAGACTGTCTCAACCAAATGAGCTGAGACTCTGTCTGCCTTGTTTCTGCCAAACTGCACATCTCCATCAGCTAACCAGCAAGCAAAAGGGTAGTCCTGGGTACAGGCTAGCAGTGGTGCTCTCTGGATCAATCACCCAATCCTGGTTGAGGGCTTGTCATGACATACTCTGCCTCTGGAGCCATAGAGGTAGTCATATGACTCTGGCTGAGCCATTCACAGTGCCCCATGCACCAGACTACAGTGATTGGCCCACAGATGGGCACATGACCAAAGCCAACCAATCAATCTCTGCCCTGGGACTTTCTCTAACAGAAACTGTCAGGGAGAAGCTCTCTCGCCTCCAGTCAATAGGGTTATGAGCCTGGAGCTGCCTGAGCCTTGGACCCAGCCTCCTGGAGGATGGGAGACCTGAGAGAGTAAAACTAAAACGGTAAAGTAGACAAAAGAAGGAAAGAAAGAGTTGAGATAACATGCACGTCCCTGGCCCTTGTAATCCCAGACACCAGTGCCCCCTGGGGTAGATGTTTGCAGCTTCATTCCCCACCATGCCTTGAACCCTCCTATCCATTCCCCACTCTCAACCCTCATTACAAGCCAATCAGTGTATTGCACTCCTCTGGACACCATGCCTGGTGAGGTACCCATGTGACCCAGCCACACAGGACTTCCATAGGAGCTTTTCATATTCCTTCCTGCTGGGCTTGAGGCCCAAGTTGCTAGCAATTCTGCCAGTCATTCGTCTATCTGCTCTCGGGTCCATCCCCCATCTTTCCCTTTTCTGTATTGTAAGGACTACATTTCCCAGCCTCCTTTGCTCACTGGTTTATTAATGTTTGGTTAATGGGAGGCACTGGCCGAAGACTAGCTCTGGGAGAAGGGGACAAGCCAGGGTATTTAACCTCACCTCTCTCTCTGCCCCAGCTGCATTTCTTCTGTGACTATAACCACCCCTAAGCAAATCCCGCCATGAGTCTATCCCTCCAGATGGCTCCAGATGGCTCCAGATGGCTCCAGATGGCTCCAGTTCCTGAGCTCTGGTCATACCATCTCACTCTTATGTCCTTCTGGCCTATGGGTGCGGCGATTTCCTGAGCTGCTAACCCTGCTCTGTCTCACCATTCCCTACTTGGCTTCTCAGCTCTTCCGTTATCTATGAAACAAATTCTCTGAATTTGCTTCCCTCTGAAGCATCTAGAATAATTTATTGTCCTAACTAGATCCTGACTGCCACTCTGTGGAGCTTGGAGAATAAAGCCAATTGAAGTAGCCAGGAGACAGATGATGACGGCATTCGATATTATCACTTGGACCCCTGAATTCAGCCACCCTGAAAGCATTTCTGCCTCCACCCTTTTTCACTTAGGTGAACCCATAAATTCTTTCACTCAAGCTAGTTCAAATTAGTTTCTGTCACTTGAGACCGAACGATTCCTGATTAATTCAGGTCCCTCTATAGGCCACTAAAATTGCACTCCCCTCCCCAACACCGAAAAAAAAGACACCCATACAGAATTGAATGTTCACCAAAAATCTAGAGGGAGAAGAATATCCCAAACCTGAGACACAGTCAGTAAAGTCACAGAGGCAAAGGAAAAAAACTAGACTACATAAAGACTCTGAATTTCTGCACCCTAAAAAAAAATAGAAATCTTTGTATACTATCTGTTGTTTCTCTATGCCAACCGTAAAGCTTTGTATATCCTTATTAGCATTCAATAAATGGTGTTTTACCTTTAAAAAGAGAACTAAAATATTGCAGTGTTTTTTTAGATGAGAAATAAACGTGTATACACATGGCTCTACATGTGTGCACATGTCTACACATGGGTATGTGTATAAACATGTGGCTTCTTTCTCCTCTACGAGGAAGATGTACACAGCTGTTTTTGCCCACACGGCATCTGCTCCTGTCATCTTGGCAACAGCAACTTGATTCTGTCCTGAGGAACTCGATGACCACCCCCTGCCCCTGATCCCTCTGCTGATGCAGATGCTGTCAGTCACAGCATGGCGTCCTCCCCGCCCCCAGCAACTGCTGCGAGGAGGAGCAAGAAATCCCAGGGAGGGAAGTCTGATCCAATCAGAGCTCCAGGACCACAGAAGCGGCTTGTTTTTCTTTTCCTCCTACGTTGTTTACCAAAAGGAGAGAACCCAGGAAAATGCTGGTGTCCCCACTGCCACTGCACGGAGTTGCAGGGGGGCACAGCAGCCCTGAGGACCCAGCGAAGCAGAAACCGGCACGGAGACATGGCAAAGAACAGATCTCCAGTGACACCTGGGTCGGCAGGACCACTACGTGAAACCCTAAGTTCCATGTTCATCTTACTTACTAGAGTAGCTTGGACTGGCAGGTATACAAGAAAGGAATTATTTATAAAATAAATAAATAATATTAAGACTACATGGTGTTCTGGAAATTTCGTAAGTGCTTATTTGAGATCTAAAATGAAGGTAGGTACATTGATCGGAGGAGAAAAATAAGTGCAATAATAATAATAATAATATTAATAATATAATAATAATAATTGATGATGATGATGATGATGTAGCACTTAATATGGTCCAGGCAGTGTTTTAATTCCTTTACGGGTTTTAACTCACGTGTTCCTCAAACAGCCTATGAACCGGTACCACTATCACTGCCGTTTTAAAAGTGAGGACATTGAGGCTCAGGGAGGTGAAAGAATGTGTCCAAGATACCCCGGCCACCAAGTAGTTGAGTCAGAACTCCAAATCAGGCATTCTGGCTTTGGGCTCTAGGTTGCCTGCTGCAGCAAGTCTCAAAAGCAAGGGACAAGCACGGAGACCGACAAGGAGACAAAGTGGTTTGGAAGAAGCTGAATGCCTCTTGTCGTCTTTTTCTCTTTTAACATGTTTTGTTGTTGTTGTTGTTGTTGTTGTTGTTGTTGTTGTTGTTGTTGTTGTTTTTTAGGGGGGAGAGAGATTGGTGGTGTCTTTAGCCATATAACCATGAGGCAGTTTGGTTTTTGGTCAAGGGTCGTGCTCTCCTTCCCCCGAGTGTGACTGTCCGGACTCCTTCTAAGTCAGAGAGGGCTCCAGGGGACCCTCTCACAAGGCCTCCGTGTCTCAAAAACCATAAAGACCTCCCCCTCAAGAATATCTAAAGATTCCCGCCTGCCCGTGATAACCTCCAGAGACACACCCCACTCCAAAGTGCCCCATAGCCTGTTCCAAACGCTACTGACCGGGGACTTGGCCCAAGCTGGCACACTTGTGCCCCCTGCAGGTATCCCAGATGCCCACGTAGCCGGTGTAGGGGCCCTGCATGTAGGCCATGCGCCCGTCTAGCACACTGAGCATCATCAGCGTGGCGAAGGCGCTGAAGACAAGGGACCAGGCCCGCAGGATGAACTTTCTCTCCTCCCAAGAAAAGTTGAGGTCCTCTTGGGGAGAACAGAGTCCTGGGAGTCTGGATCCAGCCACGTCGTCCTGTTGCATCCTCTCCCGTCGGCCGTGGGTGATGTTCAGACTGCTGTTCCTCTCGTCCTTCTTGGGCTATGGCTCATAGGTCTTTGAGGGTGGGGAGCAGCCTGTTCTTCTTTGCAACTCTGAGGACCTGAGAGGAAGGTGGAGAGAGACAGAGACAGAGGAAGGAAGGGAGCAAGAAGGGACATGGCACGTGAGAAGAAAACGGGTTCAGAGACGGCCCTGGGAGGAACAGGGGTGGAGTAGGCAGGAAAGGAAGGTGGTGAATTCAGGTCTCAAGCTGTCCAGGAGCTGTAAGAACTGATCTCAGAGATGCTGGTGACCCAGCCCTGCCCAGTCCTGACCCTACTCTGGCCCCCCTCTGGCCCTGTTGTCATTGCCCTGAATTTGCTCCCTACCCCCCAACTCCACTCTTGCCCTGTCCTGACACCTCTCTGTCCCAGCTATGACCTCTTTGTGCCCGATCCTGACCCTGCCCAGACCACCCACTGAACTCACCCACACCTAGCCCCAGCTCCCATGTCACTCACGGAGGTCTAGTGTAAAGTACAAGTCCATGGCCAATGTCCCAACTTCCTGGAACCCCTCCAACTGTCATGGAACCTCCCCCACCCTCAGCTGCAGGCCAGACAGAAGCTCTGAGGCCTGCCCGTGGGCAGCAGGGGAGATCAAGAGACACCGAAGACAAGATAGAGAGATCCGAACCCCAACAGACAGAGCTTGAGCCCTGGAGAGGGCCCAGCAGACCCCTAGGTGGCCGTAAAAGTGTCTGCAAAGAAGAGCTGAGGCAGTTGGCGAGCTGTTGAGGGCATCTGGGGACTGGCCTTGCCCATGTCCGAGAAGTCTCCCCATGTCCCGCAAGTCCCTATGTAGACACCAGAGCACCCAGACGGATTTCTTCTCAGAAGTTCCCAATGAGGACACACAAGAGGAGACTCAAGGTGCTCCAGCCATGAGCCACACTCGCCGGGCCATCATGCAACGCCCTCCACCCATGATCCACACTCGCCGGGTCAGCATGCAACGCTCTCCACCCATGATCCACACTCGCCGGGTCAGCATCCAAGACCCTCCGTCCGTGAGCCACGCTCGCCGGGTCAGCATCCAAGACCCTCCGTCCGTGAGCCACGCTCGCCGGATCAGCATCCAAGACCCTCCATCTGTGAGCCACGCTCGCCGGGTCAGCATCCAAGACCCTCCGTCCGTGAGCCACGCTCGCCGGGTCAGCATCCAAGACCCTCCGTCTGTGAGCCACGCTCGCCTGGTCAGCATCCAAGACACACCGCCAGTTACCGGCGGTCACCGTTTAGACACCCAAGACGTCTCACCAATTTTGCAAACTCACCACTCCAGCATCCCAAGCCCTCTGTTAATTACTCCCATCCCCCTGATCGGTATAGGATCAAATGACTACACCTGTCGAGACAGTTTCCAAGAGCAGCCACTGACAACCAGGAGTGTGCAGTCAGATACTCAAAGCCCCATGTCACCAAGCCGGGCCAAAGTGGATGTCCCCCCTTCAATTACTCACAGTCCCGAGGCCAGTATCAAAAGCTTTGACTCCAGTCTCTGGACCTTCCAGGACAACTTCCAAGACCCTTTGGGTGGCTTCCAAGTCAACGGAAATATTGCAGATGACGGCTTACTAACAGACACCTTCGAAGGGGCCAACTTTGGCAGGTGAGAGGCAGGAGTCCAAGCAAGAGACAAGGCTCTGAGTTAGCATTTTAGGAAAGGGGCAGCAGTCAAAGGTTGGGGACCAGACACATAACTGGTATATCAGAGACTGGAGGTGGGACCTAGGTGTGGCAGGCTTGGAAGCTAGACCTGAAGGCTGGCCCGAGGTAAGGCATGGCACAGAGGCTGAACCTGTGACTCCAACTAGAGGTGAAAGCTGGGGGGTGGTGAGGCCTGGGGAACATGAGGTGTGGAGAATGGACTTAGGGAAGATAGAGTCTGAGGGCGAGACTGTTGGGACAGGATCTGGCAGTTGGACCCAGGGTGACAGGGCTGGTTGGCTGGACTGTATTGACACTGATGGTGGGCCATTTGTTGCAGGCTTCAGGACATCCATAGACGCAGACACTCGCAGCTGCCCCTAGGCTGGTGGCTGCTGAATAAGGCCAAGAAGATCACCCGCCAGCTGAGCCTGGTGCTAACCCTAGCTTGCATGGTGATCATTGCTCTCATCTCTACGAGCCAGCCCTGGATCCACTTCGAGGTGCCACTGACACCTCCTGGGGACCCTGCTGGCAAGCCGACCATCCCCATCAACACTGTCTTCTTTGTACAGTGCCTTGACGCCACCTGTATGCATGAGCACGACCAGAACGCTTGTAAGGCCTGCCCTAAAGAGATTATTCCTGGGATCCACCTTTCCTCTGTCCCGGGCACCCCTCCCAGCCTTCCCTTGGATGGGCCTTGCTGTCCCGGATTTGTCCTCCTGTCACAATGGTCCTCACTGCCCTGTGATCATCCTCACCTATGTGATATCCACTCCGGTGTTCCTGGTTCTCTTCCTTCCTCAGACTTGTTGGACTTTTCCTGGGCCTTCATGCTCCTTGCCAGCATCGCCTGCTTCTGCCTCTGCCTCATAATCATAGACTCCATTTTCTTCACCAGCTCCAACCCGATCATGCTGGATTTCGCCAGTGTCATCATCAGCATCCTGGCAGGCATGGCACTGAGACCCTTCCCTCAGGAACACTTGCCCGGTGCCTATTATGGTACCCGACTCCCTTCCCACTACACTCCGATCCCACCCCCGTCCTCACCTTCCTTCCCAACCCTAACCCTATCTCCCGCCAAATCTCCAACCGATTCCAATAAAACAAACTAACTTCCAACCTAACCCCATTTCCATCGCCTGGGCCAGCACCCACTTCACCTCCCATGTCTATGACCAACCAATCTCAAGTTCATCCACATCTCCTCCCATGATGCCCTCCCCACTCCCACCCCCATTCCAAGCCTACCTTCTCTTCACGCTCCAAACCATTCTCAATCCCTTCACAAATCTCAGTGTTCAACTCAACGCCAAGCCTACCCCTCCTCAACCCTCATTCTCCAAATCCAACCCAACCCTCTCACCGGTGAACCTCAACCTCACACTCAACCCCAATCCATCTTCTGCCCCATCTTCTTCTCAGATCTGTCCTTGCACCTGACCAAAACCACAATCCCACCCCCATCACCTGCAGACCTTGCTCTCAGAGAGCCAGGTAGCCACACTCAAACTAACCCGTTTCTAACTCCATCCTCTTACCGACCTCCAATCTATCCTCACCCGCAACCACCACCCAACACCGGCCTCAGCTTCAACCTCCACCCTGATCAAACTCAGTTCCCAACTCCAATTCCAGTTCTGGACCCATCCCAAACCCTGTCTCTCCATGCTCCCCGCACCCACCGCATCAGCTCTGTAATTTTGTTCAAGCTACTGAATCTTTCTGAGCCACAGTTTTCTCATCTGTCAGGTGAGGATGTCCTGAGGATTAAGCTAGGAAATGTCGGTACCTGATGGTAGCTATGTAATTTTGCGCACACACTTACCATGGTCATCTCCACACTGGTCACCAAATCACTCAGAATCAGATTAGACTAGTTTAGTTTCTCATTTGCATGACAAATCATACTTTTGAGAAAAGAAGGCAGGGGGGCACTTTAATTCGGAGATGAAGAGGATATTGTGTTCTCTTGCAGTAACTGACTACTGCTTTCAGAACATTCTTGGAGAGTGATAGTAAGGCCAAGAAGAGAGACCACTCAACTTCCTATTTCTTTGTTAGTGAATGATATTTACCCAGTTGTCTGTTAGCTCTTCCCAATGGTTTAAATGCAAGGTACCTCAGATGGAAAATGCCCTGCTTTTATGTCATCTGGACTAGGACATTTTTCTATAAGAAAATCATTTCTGTACAGTCCCCTTTTTAATTAAATGAAAAATACTTCCTCTATTAATTTTCAATAACATAAAGAAAAAAGTTACCTGGTACTCCACTACCTGAAAAAAAAGTTTTTCCACAAATTAGCTCTAATTCATGTCATTTCAGGACACAGTAAAAATACGTAGGATGACTGAATTCCTCATCCACTGTTTCAGCAGCGCCCCCCCCACCTCCAATTAGAGACCCAATATAATGATAATAATCAGTCTTGATTCTCAAGGCCTCACTGGTGGTCTGCCAGTCTCAATGACTCTTCATGATAGCCCAAGGAGATGGTTCCTATGATTATGCCCTCTTTACAGATGAGGGGAATGAGGCTCAGAGAGAGGGAGCAACTGCCCAAAGGTGGGAAGCAGAGGCAAGGCAAGAGCTCCAGTCCGCTGGCCCCAAAACCTGTGGTTTTAGACATCACCAAGATTTGCACTCCCAATGTCATCTACCATGACACTGTCAAGAGCCTACTATCCTGCTTGTGAGCAGAGAGACAGGGCAGCAAAAGGAAGTGGAAAAATAATGAGCAAGACCTGCCCAGCCTCCTAACACCTGCATTCACGCAGGGACCAGCATGATATTGGGTATCCTGTTCTACCTGCTGCAGGCCCATGCGTACCTGCAGGAAGGCATGACCTACAGGCTGGGGCGCAGCTTCTACATGGCATGGACTGGCATCTTCTTCTTCTTGATGATTGGTCTGAGATGAGAATGGGTTTGGGATAGCGTAGAGAATGGTGTTGGGTTGCGGGACAGGGGAGTGGAGGGGTTAGGTTTGGGTTTGAAGATGGGAGCTGGGGAAAGTGTAGGTGAAGGAGTTGGGTTTGAGTTTAGGAATGGGCTTGGGAAGAGGGTAGAGGATGAGATGGAATTGGAGATGGGGTTTGGAAATGGGTCGGGGACAGTGTAGAGAATGGGACTGAGCCTGGAATTAGGGATGGGCTTGGGGACAGGGAAGGGGGTGCGGTTGGGCTTTGAGAAAGGACTGGGATCAGGGCTGGGCTCATGAACTCTGTGTCTCACCTGCTCTGTTCTCTTCCTTCCCCCACCCCCCAGGTCTCCTTTCCTACCTGAACTACATGAATTTCTGGTCCATCCTGGCGATCCAGGCCATCTGGACTTAGGGCACGCGAATGGCCCTACCTCTGGCCTGCTGCTATGGCTCCCTGCCAAGCGTCCAACAGCCCTTTTTTATAGCCACACCCACAAGAATTTTACCCTTCTTCAGTCTCCTGTGCATCTCCCACTCCAATTAATAATCTGCATTTTTCAATAATCTATCTTTTTCGCCCAGAATATTCTTTTAGCTCAGTACTTGTAGACGTTCTGCAGAACATCTGAGGTGAGGGAAGACCCAAGGCCAGCTAGGCCAGTGGTTCCTGGCATACAGACGGTGCTCAATCAATGTTTGTTGAACAGCTGATTCTCCCCAAGCCCTCTGGGCTTCATCCTTTATTTTCGGCACCCCTGCTCAATAATTTGCCCCTCCCAAGGCAAATTCTCCCTGCACTCCCACTTCACCTCCTGCCACCATCTCCTCTTTCTTCTCTCCAAACTTCCCAACACGAAGTTGTTCTTGTCTACATTTTTTTTCTATTGGGTCCCATTCGTTCCCTACTTTTTAAAAATTTTAATTTTTAAGGCTGTTGCTTGTAGCAGACTTTCGTAGATGATTTAGGGCTGAGAGTCATTTCCTGAAGAGGTAGGGTTGAAACTCAAGTACAAAGTTATATCGTTGCCTGGAGGTCCCATCACAGTGGTTAAGCTGACAGGTGTTGAGTGTAGGCTCAGCCACTTACTAGCTCTATGGCAAGGTGTTGAACACCACTGGGTCTCAGTGTGTTCATCTGTAAAATTAGGATAAATACTAGTTCTTTCATCTAAAGAGTTTAACATAACACCTGATCCACAGTATGTGCTCTTGAAGTATTGCTACAATAATCCTCCCTCTTATCTGCCACCAAAGGCTCTCAAATTTGTTCATGTTCAATGCAGATTGAGCTGCAACTATGTGCAGACACTGGCTCTATAGCAGTGATCAAACTGGACACAAATCCTTGTTTTTATGGAACTGACCTTTCAGCTGGGAGGCAAACATTATTCCCGCAAAGATTTAGGTACGTTAGGGGACATGTGCTATGAAGAGCAGTAAGGGGTGGGGGAGACTGGTCTTGTGGCCACAGTGAGGACTCACACTTTCTCATTTACACCAGACTGTTCCCCAACTGGAGCTGAAACACCAAAGACATCAGCCCAGAGCTGGGAAGAGCAGGCAGGGATGGGCAGGGCTGGGCAGGGCTGGGCGGGGCTGTCAGTGGGAGCAGGCCCTGAGCCCCAGGCCTCACAGTCTGGCCCTTCTCACAGCCCTGCTGTATCACAGCTGAGCTGTTTGCGCTCAATAGGTTCCTTCTTCACCCCGCAACTCACACTGGTGGTTCCTGCTGGTGTTTAATCAGCACCAATGGTCAGTCCACAACAAATTGTTGACAGTGGCTGCCTCTGGTAAGTGGGTTTGGAATAGAGACCCGTTGTATTTTTCGTCTCTGAAAAACACTTAACAATCCTGTCACTTGAAAGACACACCTTATTTTGCCAACCCTAACGAGAATCTAAGCCCCCAGGTCTTCGGCCATCTAAACCGGGAAGTGAACCCCAAATCCGGGCCTCCCTCAGGCCTAGGAGTCCTGTACCCAGCCCTGCCTCTGTCAGACGGGAGTTTAGGCCGCCTAACCTCCGCCTCCCCCAGAACCCGAGTCCAATCTTCTTGACCCGCATTACGACGCGGCCAGCCTCTCACCCTGCGAGCTCAGCCTCTAACTCTCAGGACCCTTTCCTGGAACTGCCCCTTGTCAATCTCAGTTCTGGCCTCCCCCTCGGCCACCGAGACTTCCTCCGGGCCAGCCCCGCCCCTTCGGCAGCTGCCACCGCTGTGGCGCCAGCAACTCGAGTCTCTTCCCTTTCTGGCCTCGCCCCCATTCGGGGGCCTTCCCCCGCACGGCCCGCCTTTGGGGCTGTCCACAGAATTGCCTTAAACACACGACAGCACAACGGGCCCTGTATTTTCTTGCTCTTCCTCCTCCGCCTCCTAGGACAATGTTTCGTCGCCTGCTGGGGAAGATTCTAACGGGAGCAGGCATCGTTCCCTCTCCTAAGCACCAAAGCAGGGTCTCCGGTACCGGCGCGTGTGCTAGATGCTTCGGGGCGGAGCCCAGACTGGCAGGGGGCGGGCCTCGCGAGCGGCGCGCGCTATAAAGATGGAAGCGCGTTTGCCCTGCGCATCTTGGCTAGCATGAGGCTTTGGTGAGTTCTCCTCGGCGTTTGGCGTCTTTGTGTCAGTGCAGCGTGGCTTGCGTGTCTGGGGCGCGCGCGACGAGGGTCCCGCGGCTGCGTGGATGGGGTCACGGCCTCTGGAAAGGCCCGGCTCGCGCCTTGAGGCGGGGCTGGCGTGGCAACCGCAGAGGACGGCAGCTCTTAGGGGGGCGCTGCGGGTCGTGGGAGGAACCCCGCCACCGGGGCGAGCGGGGCCACGGGGGCCACAGGGACCAGCCCTTCATCGCCGGCACCGCGCCGCGGGCTTCCGCCATCTTGCCCACCTTTCTGGGCGGGCGGAGGACAGAGCGCGTGCGTGTGACGTCGAGTTCGCCCAAGGTGTCTCACGTGATGCTGGCGGGCCAGCCACACGTGCTTCCCTCAGGACACAAGTCTGGTTTCGATTCCAGGCCGTTGGCGGTTTTGGTCACCCAGGAGAAAGACTGGGGGAGGCAGCGCCAGGATGTCAGGGGGTCGCCAAGGAAGTGGGGTTTCTAAGTGAATTACCGAGTCAGGTCCAAGGGGCTGATGGAGTTGCCTTAGGAGAAAGCGAACGGGGCCTCTGTTTACCTTCAGGACCCGTTTCACGGACGCGTTGGCTTTGTTCCGTGGCCGTGTCACTCGTGGAAGGATCGTTCTCCATTCATAATTGGCACGCCCTCTTTTACCGTTGTCCCGTGTCTTTCTGTTACATGCTTTTCTTTTACTTATTATTGAAATACTCAAGTTTACAGGAATTCAGTGTAAGCAATGTTTATTACTTAATGACAATGCCATTGTTAATCCTTAATGTTTCCACATCTTTACTTTCTGTTTGCTTGACCTCTGTCCTTGAAGGTGAGTGGCATTTGGACCTGATGGCAGAGGGACTGGGGCCCCTATGATGGCCAGCACTGGGCTCCAATCAACCCTGAGGATTCAGTGCCCTCTGAGACCTTTGACACTTGGGGGCCTGAGGGGCCCTGGGTTTGATGTTCTCTGGACCCCCAGATGGTTCTCCTGCCCATCCTCACCAAGTCTTATTATATGCCAACAGTCGTTCTTTGGATTTTCATACAGATCGCAGCTCTGCATGAGCTCAGAGGTGTCAGTCAAGTGATTGCACTCCCGAGCTTTGGTTTGTGTGTCTGTAGATCTGGTACAGTACACCAAGAATAGAGTCCAAATCCTCTGCACAGTCTGGGGTTTGGGGGTGGTGATATTTCCTGCCTTCAGAGGGAAGGGGTCAATAAAGCAGAAAACACAGGCTAGGAAAGGAAGATACGTGAATTTTGTTGTCGTGGGACAGGACTAATCAGAAGCCTGATTTTCAGACTCAGAAGAAGAAAAGGAACAGTGTTTTTCAAACTCAGAAGAAAAGAAACAGTGGCTGGCAGCGTTATCACTGTCACACTGTGGGTTTTGTAGACTGGATACAATGTATCCAGCAAAGCTGAGACAGTTTTCCATGAATCATGTGCAAATAAACCGATAGTGATTAAAGCTACCCTTCAGTGACACTGTAGCCATTGTTAAAATGACACTGTATCTGCAGGATGCCTCACCAGTGTTTCAAAGATCCAGATCAGAAGATGGTCCTGGAGACATGTTACAGGAAAAAGCAAGTGTTAGCACTAGGACAGGCTTCTCTGCTCCCAGGATGATGCGTGAAGAGCAGTAGCTGTGGCGAAGTGGGGGGTGGAAAAGGGGTTCTCTGGGGTCCTCGTGGCTTCCCACTCTTGCCAACAAGCTCAGTAGGGGAGCAGCAGCTTTCTGCAACGGGTGTGCTCAGGTTTGGGATCATCCAAGCCTTTCTGAGGGGCTGGTGCTCTTTACCCAAGGTGTCCCACAGGGCCCTGCGCGTTCACTGCCATCTGAAGGGATTTCTGGGAAGGTGCAAGAGCGGAGGCGCCACTTGGCAGGGGTATGTGAGGGGGAAGGAGAGGACCAAGTCAGCGCAGGCGAGAGAAGACACGAGGCCACGGACAGCCTGCTAGACGGTAAGGCTGCCCAGTCCAATGGCTTCCGGCCACGTGCAGCTCTTGGGTGCCTGAGCTGCAGCTAGTGCAACTGGGAACTAGATTTGTACATTTTATTTAAATCTAACTAGTTCAATTTAAGCATTTGCACTTGCTGAGCAGTAGGGAGCACCTTTCCAGTCTAAATGTTTTCAAGGATTAACACGTCAGATCCTCCCTGTCCCAATGAGAGGCATGTAGCCATGACCTGGTTAAGAAGGTTCTGGTGCAGCCATCTCCCCATATGACAGAACAGGACTTGCACCGAGGCAGTGGCGTGGGAAAGCGAGCCTGAGGTGCGGACAGAGCAGATGTGGGATGGAGGAAGCGCACCTCGGAGCTAAGCTGATCCGGGAGCCCCTTCATCCCATGGGGTGCTGCTCACAGCAACGGTCTGTCTGCCTTGTGAATGTTCCCATTTTCAGGGGCGGGGGTTTAGGGTTTAGGTCCTTCGCTGCAGGTCATAGGTGTCACACAATGGGGACAGGCCACTGAGGGCGGTCTTGGGGAGCTGGGGAAGCTATCTGCTGTGTCAGAAGGCAGGCGATGGGGGCTTGCCTCTTAGCAGCCCAGGGACCAAGTACTGGTCATTTTTCCTTCCTGGATCTTTGTGCTGTTGCCTACATCATCCCCCTCAGGACTGCAGGCAAGTGGCTCTGGGACCAGAGGTGGGGTGAGATGAGGCCACCAGGACCCCCACGATGTCCAGCGCTAGGCTCTGACCTCCCCTGAGGACACTGTGCCCCCCAAGACCTTTGACACCCAGGGGTCTGAGGGGCCCTGGCTCTGGGGAGAGGTGGATGGGGAACCATGGTTGCTCTATACCCACTGACCTTCCCCTCCATCGCTCCTTCCTGTCTGCAGGTGGTTCTTCCTGGCACCAACAGCCTGGCCATCTCTGTCCCTCAGTGAGAACGGAAGCAGCACCCTCATTTGTATGCACAGGATGTGTGGCCTGTGCCGCAGTGTGAGGGCCGATGCTGTACACTGTGACTGAGCCAGGTGCGTTTCTGTTGTGAGATTCCTTTGATTTTCAGTGACCCTGTGGGTGGAGGGTGGGGGGGGGGGAGTTCCAGGAGGGAGCTGGGGGTTACAGCGAGACATCCTGTGTCAGGAATCCTGAAGGGCTGTGCTTGGGGCCCCCATGATGTCAGCACTGGGCTCCAACCTCCCGTGAGGACACGGTGCCCCCTGGGACCTTTGACACCCGGGGGTCTGAGGGGCCTCAGCTCTGAGGAGGAGCTGGGGGTGTGCAGCCGGCCCCCACCCGATGCTTCTGCGGCTTTGCCAGCAGCTCCTGTGGCAGCGCCTAGCGGGGCGGGTCGGCTGCCCCTACATATACGCCAAGCTCCTGGCCATCTCACAGCACTTCCAGCAGAAAGGCAGCGAGCTCATGGTGTCCTGGATATTGCCGGTGTACAACCAGGGAGGGGCGGCCCTGGCACTGGATTCACGGGAGCTGGCGCTGCTGGGTGACCTGACCGGTGACGCCGTCTTCAACTACTGCTACAAGGGCCTGCGGTGCGGCTGCCATGCACTGTGAGGCCACTGAGCTGCCCTTCTGGCCGTGGACCACCATAGCAGAGGGCATCCAGCTGGTGTGGGAGCTGGGCATCCTCAAGTGGATCTACAGTGAGCCACCCTCGCCCCCAGCCCGGGCCAACGCAGGGCCTGCAGCGCTGCCTGCTGACAGCTGCGCCTTCTGAGCTATGGCTGTCGCTGGTCATGACGGTGCTGCAGGCTGTGATGGAGATGCAGAGCATCGCCAATGTCGGAATGCTCTGGCACCACGGCCAACTCGGCCACACCCCGCTCCCACTGGGGCCCCATTCCATGCGCAGGGACCTGCTGGCCTGGCTCCTGCACTGTGGCGTGCCCCGGGAGCGGGTGGACCAACAGCTCACCATGGTCTTCCTGGACCTCATCAGGGAGGCCAAGTGCAGCTACAGCCAGCCAGCCCACACACCGGGCAAGGAACGGCCCCTGCTGCCCCCCTACTCCAACCAGGCCTATGGAGGGAAGCCACCCAGGCACTGCAACTAGGGGCCCAGGGGTTGGCTGGCTTCCAGAGCAGCTGCCGGGCAAGGAGCTGGACCGTGGAGATGCAAAGTCTTGGCCAGCGTCCCGAGGGTCCCCAGCAAGACTGAGGGACCACCCACCTTTTTTGAGCCTCTGGTGGGCATGCCACTCACCCCCACAGCATGTTTGAAGAGCCCAGAAAACTGAGGTGTCCTCGGCCAGAGCTGGTGACAGGGAGCAAGCTGGCTGGGGCACGGTGGCTCTGAGCGACCCCTGGATGGGGCCTTGTACCTCATTCAGTCTTACATTTCAGCCTGGCGTGGGTGGCAGGTGGGCTCCCACCCTTGGCCCCACAGGCCCCACAGGCCCCACAGCACTTACAGGCCAAGGGGGACCCTGTGGCCCACGATATGGAAGCGTCTTGGCATTTGCACCCTTTTTTTTTTTTTATGTTCTTTTTAAATGTTATTTTTATTTAACACTAAACACGAACAGCACTTTGGTTTTAGGGGCACGTGCTCATCCCTCACGACTTTGCAGTGATTCTCTGTCAAAGCAGACTTTGTTGTTTGCTATCTGGTTTCTCTAGCTGCTCGTGTGACTTCCAGCTTTTGTCTGTCACATCTTGGTAAACGGCATTGGGACCAAGACTCACGGCCTTCTGAGGATAGGCAGCCCTGGCAATCAGTGCTGGGCACACAGGTGCCTCTTAAATGGTGCATGTGACACCGTGCGGACTGTGCAGAGCCAAATCCAAGGCCCCGCCAGGGAGCCTGTGGGAACTTGGCCAAGTGTCCTGTGGGTCTGTAAGTGAGAAGCTGGGACACCTCCCAGGACCTAGGAGTGCAGAGGGCCTTTTGGGGTGTGGCTGTCAAGATGCCCCTCATCTGTAGTACACTGAGTCTTCACAGCATATGGCCCACAGAGGCCCCCCCCAGGCAGGCAGTACTGGTGTGTGTCACGTGCTGTGCACACATACACTGCCAGTGATATGCCTGCAGATACAGGTCTCCATGTGTCCTTTACACGTGCAGACAGGTGCATAAATGTAAACACCCACAGTCACACCTGCCACACCAACATGAAGCATGTAAGGGCAGAAATAAACACTAGTGTGCATATTAAGCGCATGGAGACATCCTTCCACATGGGCCATACACATGTGAGCATGCACATCACAGTTAAGCATACATTGCACACAACACTTGGGCTGTCAGACCAGGTACTCTCCCACGTTCCCCACGTACATAAAGTCACAGAAGCTGGTACAGGAGGTGAGCAAACATGTTGGGATTGGGGTTGGCAATGGAGGAAGGGGGTGTGGTTTCCTGGCTCATATGGGGTTTTCCCAGGTGTGCAGGCAGCTGGGTCTGCAGGCCAGCAGGCCCAGCCCCATGCTGAGTGCGACCAGCACAGCCACTGCCCCAGCCAGCAGAGGCACCTCGGGAGCTGCAGGGAGAAAGGAGCATGTTGTCTTGAGACTTTGGTGCACCAACACTCCCACTCCAACACCAAGGGCCTCACCTGCCAGGGTGGGAGGCTCACTGGAGCCATGGCAGGGGATCCCATGAGCCGGAGGCCGGGCCTGGGTGGTCAGCTGGCGGAAGCGGCCCAGTGGGCAGGGGCCTGGGCACCCGGGGAGGCTGAGGCTCAGAGGCCGGCCAGCAGAGTCATTGCGGTAGAAAAGGGAGATGGTGACATTCCTGTGGAGTGAGAGGAGACACCCATGGTTGCACCCAGGCCCCCGCCCTGCCCCCGCCAACCTGCCAACACCACCCCAGGCTGGTTTCCTCTGCAGGTCAGTGGCCAGTTGTCCCTCTGCCTGCTGCCCAGTCCCTCCCAGCAGTTCCACCCAGCCCACTACCCTTGCCGCCACCTCCTCACCCTGCACCTTCCTCCAGGTCCCCAAGGCGCCTCCGGAACTCGAAGCCGAGGCAGGCAGCATAGGGCGGAGTGTGCCCGTCATAGAGGCCCAGGGCCCCCTGTAGCGCCAGCAGGGTGCTGTCGTGCTGCAGGTGGAGCCCAGGGCTGAGACACCTTATCCTCACAGCCTGTCTCCTGAGCGGTAGGCCTGGGCATCCAGCTGCCTCCCAGTATCCCCCAGACCTAGACACTGCCCCGCAAACCCGCTCACTCCTGAGTAGGCCCTGTCAGTTACCGGTAATCACTTAGAGGGGGCCACATAAATGCAAAACGGGTTGCAAGGACAGCTCAGTTAAACAGCCTGTCCTGAAGAGTCACGTCTCTTTTCTGAGGACACCATCCCCCGCTCCCACGCTGGATCCTTCTACTGCCCTATGGTTTAAGGGCACAGCTGGGAGGCATGGGTTACCCAGGGCAGTGGGCTGAGGCCCCACTGAGACCCCCGGTTCTTCCTCACCCGAGCCACCACCCCCTCATCCCTGTGCCCACATGGCACAGCAGTCGCCCCAAAGACTCACAGCTGAGTACATGATGATCTTGAGGGGCAGCCCCAGGCGCTGGGCCCGGGAGAAGTTGGCAAGGATGGCATCCAGCAGGATCCCTGGGGGGTGAGAAAGGAGTGCTGAGAATCCCCAAGGATGGCACCACAGCCTCCCTGCCCTCCCCCAGCCCCACACCGCACCCCCCATCAGCTGGGCCTTCTCTGCTTCCCGGGGTGGGCCCACGTGGGCCCCGATATCCAAAGCTGAGATCTGGGCTAGTGTCCGCAGGACATCCGGGGAGGCCCAGGACGGGAGTGGAAGGCCGTGGGCTTGCTGGGAGAGACGGGGAGAGGGTGAAGTCACAGGACGTCCCTAGCCCTCCATGCTCTCCTCCCAGTGTCCATGCTGTCCCCAGTGCCTGCGGTCCTCTCTGCACCCATGATGGGAGCCCCTGAAATAAATGCTAATTAGCAGTCATGGCCATCACTCCCCAGCCCAGAAGCTCATATCAGAAATCTCCAGGCATGTCAGAATCCAGACGTTTTGGATTTGCGGGAGGTCAAATAGCTCCTTGCCACAAACCCCTGGCATCTGGGGAGGGCTGGAGCAGCCCCTCGACCACGCGCATAGCAAGTAAGGGCATCCCCATGAAGCAGGGAAGTCGGGGCTGATCGGATAACGGAACCTCAGCGAGGGAATTGCAAACGCAGGACCTCCGACCCTGATGTGGTCCTCACTGCGTGCCTGGTGTTATTGTAAACACACATTGTGGATTAACCCACCTCAGTCTTCACAGCAGCCCTGGATGCTGGTGGTATGGGTGTCGCTGGCCCCGTTCACATAGGGAAACTGAGGCACTAAGGGTTAAGTGACTTGCGGAGGGAATACTGGTCATGAGCAGCAAAGCTGGAGTGTGAACCACTTGGCTAGGTGTTGGGGGGGGGCCTCACCTGGCACATCAGCGTGTCCAGAACCTTCCACACCCTGCTTAGTGGCTCCCCGACCAGTGACAGCCCCGTGAAGTTCTCCAGGTGAGTCAGGAAGTCCTGGATGCGGAGGCGGGTGAGTCCAGTGGGCCTCCTCACCCCACTTTCTGCTGGCCCCGCCCTGCTGCCTGTCCCACCTGCCCGGCTCACCGTCCAGCCCTCCAGGGCTTTCTGGTACTCAGCGGCCTCCGTGGCCTCGCGCAGCAGCTCATGGTATCGGGGACAATTGCGCATGGGGAACCTCAGCAGCTGGGGGAAACTGAGGCTCAGAGGGGACTGCGGAGCCAGCGCTGCGGGGCCCTGTTTTTCCCAGATCTAGCTGCACGGCGTGGGGAGGGTGGCTCACCCATCCGAGAGCCGGGCCCCAGAAGACCCTGCTGCTCCGAGCCAACTCAGCTTCCTGGGAGCCGCCCAGCCAGGCCCACCATCACCTCTCCCAGCCTCCGGCGCTATCCCCGGAGGCCTCTGCCTCTCTCCACCCCTCAGCCCCTGGCCCTGGCCCTGCCCAGACCCCGACCTTGTCCTCAGTGACGGGCACTGTGTGCACGGGGATGGGCCTCCAGGCAGCCTCAGGGCGCCCCGGGGCAGCCTCAGGGAACATCCCGGCTAGGTTGGCCTGAGCACTCTCCAGAGTGCGGTCGAAGTCTGTGCTGCGAACATACACCTGGGGCAGGAGAGGACGGACCATGAGACCTCAGTTACCAAGGGACCCCAGTTATGAGAGGACCCCAGTTATGAGGGGACCTCGGTTACCAGGGAACCACAGTTACGAAGGGACTCCAGTTAAAAAGGGTCCCAGGCCAGGGTCAGAGGCTGGCTGCAGTAGCAAACCAAAAGCCTTGGACTGACTTGGGGATTGAGGGTCAAGTGTCAGGTGTCAAAACTCAGGGCAGGTTTGAGTATCTGGCCTTCCATGTTGGAAGTTGGGATTGAGAGTCAGAGAGCAATGTCAGGAGCAGTTGGGTCAGAGGTCAGAAGTAGGGTAGGCATGTAGGATGAAGGGGTCAGCTGAGTCAGTGAAAGTCAGAAAGGTTGATGAGAATGGCTGGAAGCTGGAGGTCAAGTTTAGGAGGGCGGTACAAGGACATGGGGTCAGAGTTCAGTATACGTCAATCAGGGGTCAGAAGTCAGGAGGCGTGATCATGATGGGGTGTCAGAGGACAGGAGGAGGTAGGAGAGGAAGGTCAGATTTGATAAAGGGTAGAGGTCAAAGGCTGGAGGTCAGGAAAGCAAGTTGATTCAATAAAGGCCAAAGCAAAGAATCAAGTTGTAGAGTTAGAGGTCAGAGAACAAGATATAACTCCGGTTGGGATCTGGTCAGAGGTCAGTGTGGGTTAGCAAATGACTCAGGGTCAGAGATCAGATGTGGTGTGTAGATCAGGTTGCTAGGGGTCAAAGGCCAGAGGCGGAGGCCCAGGCAGGGCATTGGAGTCAGTGGAGGTCAGAGGCTGGAGGTCAAGAGTCTAGGTCAAGGTGGCAGTACCTCCTCCCGCTGGTACTTGGGGCTCAGAAAATCCTCGTAGCGGCTCCTCAGGAAGCGGCCCAGCTCCAGCTGCTGGAGGACCCCCTCCTGAGGACAGAGCGGGCTCAGCAGACCCCTCCTGCCCTGCCCCACCCCTCACACCCAGCCCGCTTCTCACCGAGGTCAGCTGGCCCAGGCCACGTGGCCACAGGGTGGAGATGGCATCCTTGTGAGGGTCTGTGGGGTAGGAAGCCAGCGGGGCCCGGTCCCCATGGCGGAACACCTGGGGAGGGCACTGGGTCAGGGCTGGCCTGCGGGGAGCGAGGGGCCAGCTGGGGCGGGGGCGCCTCACCACAGCCACAAACACCAGGGGTCCTTCCGGCAGGGCCTGGGGCAGCAACAGCAGCAGGAGTGGGAGACATCCGGCTCCAGAGGGGAGGCCGCGAAACCCTGGCCCAGCCATGGCCGCGCAGCCAGACGCTGAGCTCAGCCGCCGCCTGTGCCGGAGCCCCACCTGCTCATTACGCACCAGCACCCACTTAGGGCAGGCCCCAGGCCGCCTCCCCGGGGCCGGCTCCCCCAGGGCCTCTGCCAGCCTCGGATTGACCCGCGGACTAACCCCAGGAGGGGGCGCTACGGCTATCACCACGCCGCTGTGCAGGCGGGAAAACCGAGGCACTGAGGGAACCCAGCTGGTGGGATCTGAACCCGAATGCCCGTAACTCAGGCACAGAGGCAGAGAGAGCGAGCCCCACCCCGCCTCGCCTTCTAGCCTCCCATCCTCTGCTCTCCCACCCCCGCCCTGGTCCCGTCTTCCTCTTCTCATCCTTAAATGTTGCGGTTCTTGGAGGCTTTCCTGGGCTTCTTGGTGATTTCACCTTCTCCGTTGCTCCCCCCACAGCTGGCCAAAGCCAGCACGGACAAGTGGCTGACCTCCGGGACCCTGGAGCTGGCCAGGCTGAGTTCAGAGCCTGACCTCAGCATCTACGAGCTGCGTGACTTCCGGCAAGGAGCCGCACCTCCCTGCGCCCTGGTGTCCTCGTCCGGAAAATGGGAATGAACACGGTCTGCTCCTCAGAGGGCTGCCTTGAGGATGAAACTCGTTCTAATACACCCATCACTTAGAACAGGGTGCTGGGGAGAAACTGCTGAACAGTGCAAGTTGTTTATTGCCGAGAGACAAATGACCCTAAAATTAATTAATGGCTTAAGACAATAGCCATTTATTTTCTCACAGTTCTTGTGGGCCAGGAACCTAGGAGCGGCTGAGCTGGGTGATTCCGGCTCCTGCTGTCCCACAAGGCTGCAGTCAGCCAGGACAGCAGAGGTGAGAATTGCTGAGGTGTCTCGGAGGCTACTCCTTGGAAATGTTCTTTAAATAAAGAAAGATGCCTCTTCGGCCCGCTTTCTGTGACGTCCCAAAATCCATATGTTGAAATACTAACCCTCCCCTCCTTTCCCCCGGAGGCCGTGGTGTTGGGAGCTGGGGCCACTGGGAGGGGATTCGTGAATGGGACGAGTTCTACCTCGTCCCCTCCCCCACACGAGGTCATTGGAAGAAGTTGGCTGTCTGTGTAATGGGCTCCCACCAGCACCGAACCGGCCACAGCCTTGATCTGGGCCTTCCAGCCTCCAGAACTGTGAGAACTAAATTTTTGCTGTCTATGAACCCAGCCTGAAGGGAGCTATGACATTCTGCAGCTCTAGACTCTTAACATAATCACAGCCACTAAGTTCCCTTAGCCATGTGAGGGGCCGTGTTCACGGATTCTGGGGACGAGGATGTGGGCCCCGTGGTGGGTCCTCTCCTGCCCCTCGCTGCCCTGGAGTGGCGTCTTAGTTTGCCGGCCCTGCCACGGGACACGGCCACACACAGGGTGGCTTAGACAGCAGACGCTGACCCTCTTGCAGGTCTGGAGGCCAGAAATCCAAACTTGAGGTGTCAGCAGGGGCTTCCTTCCAAGGGAACAGGTGATCTAGGCCCCTCCCCCAGCTCCCCGAGTGGCCACAAGCTTGGGTGTTCCTCGACCTGTAGACACAGGACCCTGTCCCTCCCCTGCTCGCAGCCCTCCTGAGGCTCTTCTGCAGGGGGACAGACGCCTCGATGTGGTGTCAGGGGTATGGACCCTTTCACCCCAAATGTCTGGATCCCGAGTTCAGATATTGCACAGGACGTTCTGCACCTAATCCCCCCGTCTTCCAGGCCTCTGCCCCAATGTGTCCCGTACCCAGAATGCCCTTGTCCATCACCGTGGCCACCATTGTGGTCTCCCAGACGACCCCTCTCAGGTTCCAGCAGCCGATTGCCTCCCTCTGTCTCAGAGGTTCAGGAAGGGGAGGGAGGCCAGTGGCTGTGCCACCGAGGGCCCCATGGCTATGAACTTTCAGGAAGTGAGGAGGGGTCTGGTAGGGACGGGAGGCTTAGGGCAGAGGAGAGGAGGGGTGGGACCTGACCTCTGACCTCTCCCCGCAGAATGTGACACTGGCCATGGCCGTGTTCACCATCCTCGCCTCCATCTATTTCTTCAACAAAGTAAGTGGGACGGACAGTGGAGGTGGCAGGCGGATCTCTGTCCCTCTGGTCCCGTGTTGTTATCTCAGCCTCTCTTTCTCCCCCTGTGTCTGTGCCTCTGTCTCTTCTAGGCACAGAAGTGAGGATGTACAGGACAGCCTCCTCCAGGAGCTCTGCCTCTGCCCCAGCCATGACTCTGGCATCTGAGACCAAATAAATGTGACCGCATCAGCAACTCCTGCTCCATTCCACTGCCCCGGCCGCATGCGGCTTCTGCCAGCTGTGTTTGAGGGGCGGGAGGGGGGGGGGTCAGGCCTCTTGTCTGAGGAATGGAGGCCTGGTCTCCCCCGGTCTGAGGGAGTATGGGCTGGGGGCCTGGAATCCTGGGTGTGGGGGAAGAGGGGCTGGGGGTTCTTGACCCTCAGATTTGAGCCAAGGGGCCCAGAATCTGGACTAGGTTTGAGGAATGGGTAGGGGTTCATCAGAGTATTTAGGGGGTTAAGGGGACCCCATTTCTGGGTGCAAAAGCACAAAAGAGGACTCACCTGTGCCAACACAGACTGCTGCGTACACCAAAGCATTCCCTCTCTCTGAACCCTGGATTTTGATCAGACAAAGATGAAAACCTTTATCCAGTGAGCCCCAGGAGACCACAGCAAGGACGGCCTGAGGTCAAATGCTAGAACAGAATTTGTAAGCTGGAAGGGGTCTGTAGCCATCATTTTCTCATTATATCAACCTGTCTTTTCCTTTGCTTAGCAAATCCCTGTTCAGCCATCAGTGCCTGCTGTCTCTGGAAGTGTCTGTACACCAGACAGGGTCTGTTAGTGCCTCCTCCCTGCTCCCTGCCTTACCCGCAGCTGGAACACCCTGGGTGACACCCCAGCTTTTGGTTGAGCACCTGACACTATCTCATCCACAAAGAAGCAATTTCAAGATCTGACAAGGCAGCATGTGAATAGGGTGAACGAACATCTAGCTTTTCCTAGGAGAGGACGAGCGAATTCCAGTTATACAGCGTCTCGCTACCATTTCGGCTCGGGGGCTTCGAACGTTTGGGGCTAGCTGCAGAGGCAGACTGGTCACCGGTCCCCGCGCTTTCGCAAAGCCCCAAGCGTCCCCCTTGGAATGAAGGACGGTCTTCCTCGCGGGCCGCTGTGCGCAATGCTCCGAATGACCACACGGGGGAGGTGTCGGACTGTTTCAGCTGCCAGTCGGCGGTCGGGCTCCGGGAGCGAAGTGGGTCCCGCAAAGCCGCAGCCCCGAGACGGCAGGAGGGAGGCGGTCCCCGCAGCTTCTCCCAGCCCCGCAGCCTGGCGTTGAAGGCTGTGTGACCTGGTCCCCTCCAGTCGTTCCCTCTTTCTTTTTTTTAATTTCACCCACCTCCTATGTCCCCCCCAGTCTTAATTAAACACATAACGCAGGGATGGCTAAATAATATTTTTTTTAGAAAGCCATGCCCAGGACCTTCGCAGGTGGGGTTCCCTCCGCCCGGCGCGCCCTTTCCCACCTGTTCCGCGTCAGCCCTTCCAGAAGGCTTCCTGGGGCTCCCTCCCGACCAGGGAGTCGTCCGTTTTTCCCCCTCCCAGCCCCCTCCTCCTCTCCCCTCCCATCCTTGGCGGCTGTAACTAGGAGCTTAAGGGGAGGGGGCACCCAGAATAAGCTGCGATGCCTGCTGTGTGGGTCCTGCCTGTCCATGTCCCTAAAACAATTTACGGATAAAGAAGTTGGTGTCTAAGGGCCCTGAGTTTCCGACCACTTAGTGCTGGGTTTTCTGCGTCCCCTGGGAGCCCTCGGGTTGCATTTTCACAGCCGCAGGCTCCTGGAGATGGATGTGGCTCAGCCCAGCGTCCCGCGGGCTTCTCTGGGGACCTTTTGAAACTCCCAGAGCCCAGCTGCAGCCCAGCCCCCTTAAACCACAATGCCTAGGGACCTGGCCTGGACATGGATTGTATTTTAAAACCTCCCCAAGAGATTCGAATGTGCAGATGAGGTCAAGTGGCATCACTGTGATTCCTTTAATTCATTTTCCAAGGACGGAAAGAGATAGATTGTTCCCCCCTCACCAACCCCACCGGAGCTCAGGGCCATTCTGGGCAGCTCCACAGACACCCAGGAGACTCTCAATGAGGAGCAAAGGTTAGCCTTTACTTTAGTTGGGAGCTTGAACTTGAAAGACAGCAGGACAGGGATCCCAAGGCAGAACTGTTAGAAGGCGCTTATGTCTCTTTCCAGGGAACGGGGTGTGTGTGTGTGTGTGTGTGTGTGTGTGTGTGTGTGTGTGTGTGTGTGTGTGTTTTATTTGTTTTTTGCATGTGCATATTTCCAATGCAGCAGCAAGGAGAGACAAATGACGACCAAGGACCTGACGACCCAGATCTCGTGGCTCCGTGCTGTCCTGTGTGACCCAGCCCCCCAGCCAGGGGACCAAGGCACCCGGCATGCATGGACTCTCCTAGTTTCCACTCTGAGCACCTCAGGCCCCGGGAACCCCTTGGCCACAGGATTGCATGAACAGTCACCCCAGCCCCAAGTTCTCATCCCGTGTGTGTGTCCCTGTCATTAGACGCAGACCCATGTCTCTGTCTGTGTGTCTGTCTCCCTGTCCGTCTGCCTACCTCTCCCCACGCATCCCCCTCTCCTTTAGTCTGTCTCTCATTCTATTTCCATCTCTCCCTCGAGCTCCCCATGTTCCTGTCTATCACTGGGTCTGTCTCCGCATCTTTTTCTGTCTCGTCTCTCACTCGGTCACTCCCGAGAGCCTGACCTGTCTATCGCCTCCGCTCCCTGTCTCATCCCCTCTGCATCATGCTCATCTCCCCCTCTAAGTGTCTCTTTTTCCGCTTCATCATCTTTCTCTGTGGATCTCTGTCCCCCTCTTTCTGGGCCTCTGCCCCCCTCTCTCTGGGTCTCTGTCCCCTCTCCACACCCTTTTCTTTGTGGCCTCCCATTCTGCTCTCTGCCTCTCACTGTGTCTAGCATAGTCCATTCTCTGGAGGGGAAAGAGATTGGCAAGCCTCCCCCACTTTCCTTCCCCTCCCCCACATTGTCCCCAAAGCCCTAGAAATTTCCCTTTAGGTCTTTGAAGGAAAGTGGGGCCTCCATCCCTAGCGCCCAGTCCCACCTGTCCCCCCTCCCACTGGGCAGGGCCAGAGGGCCTGGCACAGCTGCTGCCTGAAGGCCTGGTCTCCACAGACGTAGCAGAGGGTTGAGGCAGCTGCTGGCCCCCACCAGGGCAAGCCCCAGAGGCCTTAGCAGCACCCAAACTTCCTCCATGTCTCGCGCAGCCTCCCGCATTCCCACCAGCCTCAACAGAAGCAGCAAGTGGAAGGGGAACCAGCAGAGAAACACTACGGGCCCCAAGGCCCAGGGCACCCTCAGCAGCAGGGGCCACCCTGTCAGCCTTGCCAGCTGCAGCTGGGCCTCCAGGAGGCTGTGACAGGTGCTCAGCAACCCAGAGGCACCCCAAAGCCAAACAGCAGCTGACTCAGTGCTGGCTCAGAGGAGCAGCGGAGCGGTCCCCAGGCAGGTGTCCAGCCGCCAGGCTCAGCCCAGTTCTCTGGGGCCCACAAGACCAGCACAGCCAGGACCAGCACAAGGAGCCAGAACCCGCCAGCCTAGAGCACCGTAGTGGCCCCGCGCCCAGGCCAGCCAGAGCAGCAAGACTCAGCAGTCAGCGGCTGTGCGGGTCAGCAGGCAGCTGCCGGTGTAGAAGATCAGGAAAGCAAGGCCAGGGTCCAGGTGGCAGAAGGTGCCAGCCAGGGCGTGTCCAGGTGAGGATCAGTGGCGGGAGGACAGTGAAGGCGACATCAGTTGCAGCCTGGTGGCCGAACCAGACGGCTGGCAGAGGAGGGGCAGGCAGGAGCAGCCCTGCAACTCGTATCTGCAGGCCATGGCTGGCCACCTCCAGCAGGGAGCAGGCCAGGTGGCCAGGGAGTAGCAGAGCAGGGGGGCTGTGCCTGGCAGACACGGGGCTGCAGGAGGCAAGGGCTGCCGCAGGGTCCCTGAAGTCTCCTCCATGGGTTGGACGGGCCTGTGGGGACCCACAGGCATTCGCGTCAGCATGTTTCATGCCTGTACCCCTAAACTTCCTGAGATCCCCCAGGGGCAGCATTACCGTCCACCCAGACGGGCGATGCTGTCATTTTCTTCCCCTCAACACTCACAGTCGGTCTCACTCTGATTCTCTGTGCCCTGCCCCCTGCTGTGTCTTTGCTCCCTGGCCTAGCTCAGGCCTCTGTCCTAATGGCCGACTCAGCTCTGCCTCCCCTAGTCCAGGTCCCACGGGGCCCAGAGCCCACTGGTCCCTGCCCTCTCCATAGGCCTCCCACAGCTCCCCAGGGCCCCGGACAGAGTCCTAGCCCTTCAGTCCACATGGAGCCCAGGTGTCTGGCCCCACCTCCCCTGCACTCCCTTCTCCTGTCCTTGTGTGGGACCCACCCACCCCCCAGAAACAGCCCTGTCTCGGGCCACAGGCCCCTCACTCCTGCTGTCCCTCATTCCCTCAGGAATCTCGTACCCTTAAAGGTCTGCAGGGCTCTTGCTATGCCAAGCCCCAAGAGGTGGCCGTCCTAACAGTTCTCTATTTTCAGGTGGGGAAACTGAGGCTCGGGAGAGACTCACTTGCTCAAGACCAGTGCAGACAGAGACCGAGCTCATGTGACATCAGAGGCCCAGATGTTAACTCGGGGGTTCCACGCTCAGGTCCTGCTCTGTCCGTGGGCCTCAGTTTACCTATTCTATTCCCTCGTCGTTCTGAGCTCCCCAGCAGGTGGTGGGGTCAGGTGTCTTCCAGGGTGTGTTAGAGCAGGAGCTGGTGCCCTGGTTTCCCCTTGAGGACGTAGGATGGGGGCGGCAGGGGCAGCGCGGCTCCCAGGTAGGCAGGAGAAGTGGGAGCCAGAGGCGGCTGGACAGCGTCTGAGTACGGGCCTCAGTTTCCCGTCTGTGGACTGAAGGACTGGCTCTCTCCCTTGGGCGCTGTTTTCCCAGCATCCCAGGATAAGGTCTGCGCCCTGTCGGTTGCAGCCCCACCCATGTCTCCAGCCTCAGGGCTCACCACTTACTTCCCTCCCTGCTGCTCCAGAAAGCCCTTCTCTGGACACCGCTCGGCCCGGCACACTGGACCAACTATCATTTTCTCTGTATGTAGGTCATCTGGCAGGGTGTCCATGCCACACCAAAGGGCAGGAACTAAGTACCGACGCCCAGCAGGGCCCTGTGCTGTGTGACCTACGTGGGCACCATTTCCATTCATTCTTCCAAGAGCGCTGGGAGAATGATGCTGTTTCCGTCCTCGTATCAAGAGGGGAAACTGAGGCACGGAGCTGGGTTAAGTCACTGGACAGCTGAGAAAAAAATCCAGGTTGATAGACCCCAGGATCCGAAGCCTTAAATATTGAATTATCCTGCCCAAATTCCTACTGAACGAACGAACGAATGAATGAATGAACAAATCATCCTCGAACGACCAACTCACAGGAGGCCTGAAGAGCTGTTTGCACTGGGAGCAGATGGTCTCGAGTCGGACTGGGAAGAAAGAGGGGCGAAAGGCCAGTAATGCGACAGATGCATGGAGCCTTAGCCAGCAATGTGACAAATGCATGGAGCCTCCTGGGAGGACCCCAGCCCTCACACAGCCCTGAGCCACTCAGTTGCTGGGTTTGTTTCTGGAATGAGAGGGGGCTAGGAAGTTGGGGATAAGCCACAGAGAGGGGAGAGTGTGGACCCAGGGTGGCCAAAAGGTGGGGTGGGGCTAGTGTCCAGGCAAGAGGAAGCTGTGGGGCCAGAGACGGAAGTGCGCGCTGCGCTATGCCAGGCCTCATTGGTGGATCCTGTGGGCGTCAGACTGCCCAAGATTGGGAGAGAGGTGAGGCAATTGGGGGAAGTTTTGCCCTCCCCTCCCCCAGGGACATTTGGCAATGTCTGGAGACAGATGGGTATCACACTGGGGCAGGATGCTGCTGGCATCTAGCAGATAGAGGCCAAGGAAGCAGACACCTGCAGCCTTTCTGAGATCAGGGTCCTGGTCAGAGCCCTCTGGGGTCACCTACCACAGGAGGAGGCACGCAGGAGGCCCCTACTTTCAAATGCCTTGGCAGGAGACCAGCAGGATGAGACATTCCCCACGAGTCGAGTCCCAGGAATGGGATACACAGAAGCCAATGAAACAGACTAGAGTGTCAGGCCATCACGCTCCCAGCCTTCGTACTAAGGAAGAGAACCAGGAGATACACGGCACACGGGACCCACAGTACACACATAGGTCCTCTCATGGAATATGGCCACGACGCCCCAACCTGAGGCCTGGGTCTCAGGCAGGGCAGTCAGCCCCAGCGTGGCTGCTGGAGAGATGGGAGCACCTGGTGCTCAGTCACCGGGAGTAGGATCTCTAACTTTGGAGGCTGGGAGGGAAGGTGTCAGGTGTCAGGGGCTGATGAGTCTCATGACAGCTATTTTCCAACTTTGATGACAGTCTGTCTGTCTCCCAGGGCTGGGAACATCTCAAACCCAGCCAGACTGGGGCCCCGCCTCCCCTCGCTTTTTGCTGATAGAAACAGAGGTAGTGATTAAGAGGGTAACTGCTTCCCTCCTGCCTGGGAGGGAAATATCTTTCTGTGGGATCCTTAGTTCAGGACCGTCTGCCCTAGGCTGCCAGCCCTGGGAGGGCAGAGGCTGCATTCTTGCCAGGCGCTCTTGAATCCCAAGGGATGGCAGAGATTCGTCCTTACTTTGTTCTGGGTCAGTACTTCTAGGGGCAGAATATGGCGTGAAGGTGGAGACTAGGCTCGGAAGAGTGAGGAATGTCAGCCCCGCCCCCAGTGTCAGCCCCTCCCACTGGATGTCAGTCCCTTCCCTTCAAGCATCGCCCATCTCTCGAAGGTAGTGAGCTCTGTCTCCCCTTCTTGTCTACAGTGCCTAGAACCCAGCAGTCCACCTGCCAGGCACTCAGCGGTGACCCAGCAGGCTAGCGGTCACAGCCAAGTCCCACCTACCGGTTGCTGGTTGTGTGGCCGCTGGGCAGCGGCTCTGCCTCTCCGAGCCTCCCTCTCCTCATCTGTACAATGGGCATAGTATGGATGCCACTCCTGGGAGCCCACACGTCAACGAAGCTCTGGACCGGACCTGGCCATGCCTGTGAGTAGCCCTTGTTCACGACTCAAGGAGCGAGTGGCTCCCTTAGGTGCTCATGGAAATCTTACTGGACAAAGGTTTTCAGTCCCTGCTGGGCACGGTGAGGGCACGGTGAGGGCACCTTCCTCGATCCTATGCCCCGAGGCTGCCCAAGGAGTCACTGCTTGCCTGGCTGAGACCCATGCCCCAAAGCTGCGTTCCCCGAGGACCAGATCCCCGACTCTAGCTCCCCGACCACACAGGATGGGTCCCCCGGAGAGCCCTGCGCCCGCTCAGAAAACCGCAGTTTCCTCGAAAGACTGCTTGACCGCATCCATTAGAAAATCCATACAAATTTAAAACCTCATGGGAATCCCACCGTTGCCCTTGGAGAAGGCCAAGGTCAAAGACACTGCCTGCGCCCTGGCAGTGGCGAAGTGTGAGGAACAGCCTTGCGGAGCTGGGTGGCAGTCTGTGACAGGGAACACGCCCTCTGACCCCACCAGTCCTTGAGGAGGACTCTACCCAACAGGTGAGAATATGGATAATAGCAAACATTTGCCTCAAATGACACACATGGTCTGCAGCATACTATTATTATCCTATTTCAGGTGGAAACTGAGGCAACTTGCTGGTGATGCCCCCCTATAAGCGGCCTCATGCCATTCTGCCTCCTTGGAATATTCACTGAAGGACACAGGTATGAATATAAAAGGATATTATTGTCGGAGAGAGAAAGAGACAGTATGGCTTCTTATCATAATCTACTTTTCCTTTCTCATCAGTTGCCTGATTAACATCTATGGATGCTTTCTTTCAACTTTTAGTGCACTTATTTTATTGTTCTTTTTCTAGCCCCTTGAATCCTCACTTTTGGAGACCCCTCTCCTAATTAGCATTTAAAGCTTTAGATTTTCCTCAGAGTATGGCTTTGGCCCCACCTCATGAGTTTTGATGTGTAATGTGCTCAGTTCTAAATAAATGGCACTTCAGTCATTATTTTGTGTAACCAAGGAATTACATAGGAGGGTGTTTTTGAAATGTCTAAAGCAATCTGAGCATTTTTGATTATCTTGTTATTAATTTCTTATTCTGAACGTGGCCTGTATTATTTCTGCTTTAGGGAAGCAGTCCATTTCTGTGAGAAGAAAAGAATATCATGGCAGGCTCCTGACTTTAAAAACGGTATCGCATTCATTAAGAAATTTGAGTATAGACTGCTTATTAGATAATATCAATGTTAAAGTTTTCAAAAGTGGTAATAAAATTATGGTAGTCCTGGGAAATTGGCCTGGTTCTTAGAAGACACGGATTAAAGAATTTAATCATGATGAAATATGATGTCTGCACCTACTCGCAATAGATTCAACATTTTCTAGAGGTGCCTCTGACCACTGACCCATCGAAGAACAGCAGCTGTGGGGTTCCCTTCTTGGGTCTTCCAGACCTCAAATCTCCTACGGGTTTGTTTATGATGACAGGTGTACCATGGTATGTCCATATGTGTGTGGAGAAATAGATGATAGACAGATAGATGATAGACAGATAGATATAGATTATTATAGATAGATGATAGATAAATAGATAGATGATAGATGATGATAGATAGGGTAGGTAGGTAGATAGATAGATAGATAGATAGATAGATAGATAGATAGATAGATAGAAGGATGACACGTAGAAGAAGAGAGAGATACGCAGATAAGGAAAAAGATAGAAGGAGAGAGGAGGAGAGGAAAGAGTTTAAATATGTGGGATATGAGTATGGACAAATATCAACATTCGATAAATTTACTTAAAAAGCATATTGTTTGTTCTTGTACCTGTAGGCTTGAAACATTTCAAGTGAAAATTTTGAGAGAAAAAAAGGGAAGGCCAAAAAAAAAGAAAAAGGTCCATAATAAAATGTAGGGTAGAGGCTGTCCTTGGAGAGGGAGAAAGCCATGTTGGGGTGGCTGACAGTGTTCCAGTCTGTGACCTGGCTAGGCTGCATGGCTGTTCACTCTGTGACAAGTTAATGAATTCCCCCATTTCTGTGTTTGTATTGTTCAGGGTATGAGTTATATAGAATGATTCTTAAGTTTCAAAAATATCATCACAGCAGATTTAAAGGGAGCCTAAATGCTAATCAGTAGGGAATTGGTGAAACACACACTCATACACATTCGCATGCAAAATAGGATAATGGAAGTGTACACTAGAAACTAAGTCTCTAGTTGTTGAAATGGAGGATCTAGAAGGACAGGGAGAATCATTTTCTTTCTACCACGTGCCCGCATTATTTTTAAGTTTTAGTTTTGAATAAACCCCTCTTCCCGGTGCCTCTACCCTTTCTCATCCATGAGCTGTGGCAAAAGCATTCAGTGCTATTGAACGGGCAGAGAGGACTGGAGTTCTGGAAGTCTCCACAGCTGATTGGAGAAGGACCTGAGCTGCTTCTTCCAATTATGAACGAGTGACGGGATAGCATTTAGTTTGGATGCGTCTAAGGACCGCAAGGATTTCCTGGAAAGGAGTGGTTACTGCAGACATCAGCAGGGCTACTATGAGTTTCAAGGAACAGAACGCCCGACTCTGAATGGCTTCGACAATAAGAAAAGGTATTACGCTGCTTCACACAGATTCCAGACAATGGCAGTGGTTGCTAAGGTATATGTAGATAGGTCCGATTGCTATAGCAGAGACACAAAGTAATGGTGGCTTCGATGAGCTAGATATTGAAAACTCTCTCTTCGCAGCCTGGGTGGCTGCATTCCAGGGCTGGAATGGGGTGACATGGCTCACTACCACACATGCTGTGGCGGATGGCAAAAATGGGCCCCATTCCACATGCCTTTCTGCGTCCACGCTCTTGTACAATGTCACTTTGCAGATTTTCCCAGTGGGACATGGAATCTACTCCCCCATGCCTTGAACCTTAGTCACTTTGTGCAGAGGGACAAATCTATGTCTTTGCGTCTTGCCCTTAAAATCTTACCTGGTCAGCCCACAAGAGGACGACAGCTACGTGGATCAGTCAATCCTATCGTCCCAGCTGAAAGCCAGCCGCCCCTCCCAGTCCAGTGTCACTTAGCTGACCATGTGAGGCAGCCCAACCAAGACCAGAAACTGCTCAGCTGAGCCCAGCCCAAACTGCTGACCTGCAGAAATTATAAAAGGTTATGGTTTTCAGCTTCTAAGTTTTGGAGTGTGTGTTATGCAGTAAAAGTTGACGGATACATTTGCATTCTAGACCTTGGAAAGGGGAGGACTATAAGACAGGCCCCTTCCACTAAAGGGCGCTTCAAGGAAGTCACACTGATTACTTCCACTCACATCTTATTGGCCAGAAAATAGTTCTTGGCCATGCTTGGTTGCAAAGGACATTGGGAAGTGTAGTCTCTCTCTTTTTTTTTTTTCTGACTAACTGTGGGCACAGTTTAAAACAAACAGAAGTCTTACTATAAAGGAAAGGTAGAATGGACACTGAGAAATAACCTGATGTCTCTAATGCAGAGACAACAGGCTCTGGTGGAGACTTAGTCTGATGAGAGTTGAAATAGAGGAAGGGACGTCAGGGACAGAGGTCTGCTGAGGAAGTGACAATTAAGGTGAGATCCGAAGGATGATAGGCATTCCCTCAGGCACAGATGGGGGGGAAGAGTGTTTCAGAGAGTCCAGAAGATCACATCTGCTTCTGTACAGCGGTCGTGAAGGACAGAGTCCTTGCTCCTTCTTATCTTGCTGAGATTCCTCTAACGGGCAGTTTAGAATGGCTAGAATTTCCCCTCTCCCCTCCCTTGAACCCTCTCCCACACCCCCACATGGAGTACCTTGTAGCCACATGAATATCCAAGCTCCATGTTTTAACATCTTCATCTCCCCCACAGACCATGCAAATGGCCCTTGAATTTGGGGTCGCTGCATACACATACGACCTGGGACCTAGGAAATTGCAAAGACATTATGTGGCAGAAGGATCTGTGGTGATTCTGCCCCGAAAAAGTCCCCTGCCCATGTGGTAAAGAAATTAGTGAATGCATGCAAAGCACTCACACCTGTCAGCTCTCATTAATAGGATTATTTCTTCTGCAGAATGTTGCAGAGGCTGCATTTCACGGACTCCAGGACATACCATTTTTATAGGTACCAGGAAGAAAGAAAAGACACAGCTTGTAAAATACAGCATGATGCTTCTCTGAATTTTAATTCCCATCTATTGAAAGATGTCCTACAGATGAATTTTGTGCATGCACAAAATGAAAAATGTAAGTAAAACGATTAAAGTATTTGTAAAATTTCTTCTCGACTGCCTTTTTTGTGGTTTGAAATTTTTTATTATGGAAAATTTCAAACACATATAAAAGAAGTCAAAATAGTATAATGACCCTCACATGTTTCTGTCACTTAGCTCCCGTGACCTTGTTTCATCTGTATTCTGGCTCATTCTACGACACCTAGGTTATCCGAAAACAAATTTCAGGAATATCATCTTATTGCAATATTTCGACATATATCTCTAAAAAGAAAGAACTTTAAATTTTATAATAGCATTATCACACCTAAAGAATAATAATTTCTTAACACAAAAAATACATTATCAGTTTACATTTACAGTTTTCATAAATTATGTGATGTATTGTCTAATTATAATTTTGGAAGGGATTAAGTCCTCCAGATCACTTTTTGAGTCAGAACCAATATTGTCCGCAATTTCTAAACAATGCCAACTACATCAGGGTGGGCACACTTTTTCTGTAAGTGCTTGAGAGTAAATATTTTTGGCTTCGTGGGGTCACACGAATTGTGTGGTAAGTACCCAGCTCCGCACTGTGGAAAGCAGTCAGATAGATAGCAGGTGAGTGGGCATGGTGTGTGCCAATAACATTTTATCGATGGACACTGAACTTCGAACTGCGTACAATTGTCATGCGCCATAAACTTTACTTTTTTTATTTTGTTCAGTCACTTAAAAAGTATGAGGCTACGCACAGAGGCTATGCAAAAGCAGACTGAGGGCTGTGGTCTTCCCAACCCAGTCTGGCTTTGGTGAGGCCACCTTTCTTTAAAGACGACGTGTGAGAACTAAAACTCATCACTACTGGCTACATGCCCTACCCTATTATTGATTTCTGTTTCCAGAGCATTTCCAGGCTCATTTTACTGGCCACCTACTCGCCCGACTCATGCAGACCCAGGGGACAACTAGTAAGATGACAGGCATTCTCCCCAGGCTATGCATAGATAGCGAAATCGCTTCTTGCAGTGGTGACACCCTAAGCAGTACATTCAAGCAGGTAGCCTTGTTGTGTCTATCATTTCTAAAATTAAGTATTTCCCCTGCTGCTGTATATCCTACAACCTTTTAAAAATCGCAGTACCCATGCAGTGTATAGAGACGACACTGCTCCATAACATGCCCTCTAACCCACGAGCTAGACCCCGGCCAGAATAGAGATGCTTACTGCAACCCCACTTAGAGACATTCTCACATAAACCAGTGCCCCTCGCCGCCCTCATGTTCCCTGCTGGTTCCTGAACGTTGCTGTGTGAAGTAATTTCCCATACCTGCCAGCATTCACACACTTGTACCTGCGGCTATCCCTCCTTGCCCTGTAGAATTCCCTGGCTCCTGCCAAGTGACTTTGGCATCCATTTCCTCTTGCAGCTGCCTGAGACTCACCTCCTATGTAATTGTCCCTCAATAAACTCTTAGTTACCAGGCTGGGGTGGCCAGCCTCTCTCTTCTGTCTTTCCCTGCCCTCCAGTTACGGAGGTAGATTTTTCAGTCACTCAGCCTTTCCCTGGGTCTGTGTCTGTGTGTCCTACCACAATGATTGTGACATCCTTACACAATTTTTTCTTGGCACCATGTGTTCTGCTGTTGTAAGAAGTGCTTCAGATAACACGTTTGGAGATAAAGCTTTTCGCCCCCATGCTTATGTTTATTTCTTTGGGTTCCCAGAAATGGACCCTAAAGAAGGAAATATCTTGACCTTGTTACACCAAAGGATGTGAGGATGAGCAGGAGAGAATCCACCCCTGGCCTCTCTGACCGGCTCTGAGTCTTCTTGTTAAAACCTTTCCCTGGCTATTGACTTATTGCAATGGTTTTGATTTCCTGTGTGATGGAATGTCATCCTAGAATGGCTGGTTACTTGCTATATTCCCTCTTTCATGAACCATCTCTTTGTGTCTTTTGCTCACTTGCCTCCTGGAAGCCAAGAGTTTTGTTCCCTTTTCTGTCACTTTTCATGATGAGATTATTAATGCTATTTCTGTCACATGAGGTACAATCTTTTTCAGGTCTATTTCTTCTCTTTTAATTTTAGCATGAGTTGTTTTTTATATACAGAGCTTTCAAATTTAAGGTTGTCAAATCTGTATCCTTAGTACAAGAAAAAAGGAAAAAAACTACTTGAAGTATTTTCTAAATTAAGGCATTATTTGCACACACAGAAGAATTCACTCTTTTGGTGCAGTTCTAGGGTTTTGATGAATGTATACATTGCATGATCGCTGCCCCAACCAGGACATAGAACGATTCCATAACCCCAAAATTCCCTTGTACTTATTTATATTTTAAGTATTTTAAAACACAGAAAAGCTAAAAGAATTGGCATGATGAATTAACAGTTATTTTCTCCTAGTCATTCTACGTTTTTAAACGTTGAACCCCAATATAGAAGGTCTCCAGCAAAATCAGTCACAACTATTGCTGTCATTAAGTGAACCAACATATGCATAATGGGAGTACCAGAAGGAGAAGAGAGAGAGAAAGAAAGAGGGGAAAAAATTGGAATAAATAATGGCTGAAAACATTCCAAATTTATTACACTAGCCTACACACCTAAGAAGCTCAGTGGACTCAAAATAGGATAAATGTAAAGAGACCCACAATCAGACACATCCTAGTAAAAAGGTTGAAAGTCAAAGACAAGGAGAAAAATTTTGAAAGCAGAAATAGAAAAATGACTTTTCACATGCTAAGAAACTGCCATGAGATAAACAGCAGATGGGGGAGAGGCCAGAAAACAGGGGTATAACATTCTCAAAGTGCTCAGAGAATAAAAATGTCAGCCAAGAATCCCATACCCAGCAAAGCTGTCTTTCCAAAGGGAAGGCAAAATAAAGACATTCCCGGATAAGCAAAAAGGAAGTCCTTCAAGTTGAGCTCAATGAGATTTCAGATGGTAATGCAAATCTGCACGAGAAAAATTAGCACAGGCTGTTATGTCATCATAAAAGGTGGTAAACATGCATGGCTTTTCTCCTCTATTCTCTTAACTGATTTTTAAAAGCAATTGTATAAAGTAATATGCATGTAATTCACTGTTGAGTCTACGATATAGAAATGTAATATATTTGTAATATATTTGCCCATAGTAGCATAAAAGAGGTGGATGAGAGAAAAGTTGTATTGGTGTTTTCTTAGGGCTGGGATTAGGTGGGGAGATAGAGGAGTGATAACTAATGGGTAAAGAGTTGTTTTTAAGATGGTGAAAATACTCTAAAATTGACTGTGATGAAGTTTGCACATATCCAAATACGATAAGTATTACTAAATTGTGCACTTTACTGTTAAAATAAACCAAACAGAAGTTTGCTTGCAATTGTATTAAGTCTATACATTATTTTCCAGGTGTTGAGATCTGTATAATATTTAATCACTCCAACCGAGAGCATAGCATGCCTTTGCTTTCATTCAGCTCATCTTTTGAGTTCTTTCTTAAACTAAGATTTCTCTACAGAATCTTGTTTTCTTATTTGCTAGTTCCTAGATGCCTACTAGATTTTGGGGGGGATCACAAATGGTATTTTTTATTATATCTTATGTTTGCTTATTGTTGGTGTAGAGAAATGGAAATGATTTTTGTAGGTTAGTCTTGTAACTGGGAACCTTGCTGATGATATCTCCTGTTATTTGTTCTCATAGTTTGTTCATTCTATTGAACTTACTGGGCATATTATGTTCAAATAATTATAACTTTTTCTATACTCTTCTGGTGTTTACACCTCTTATTTTTTATTTTTTTTTATAAAGTATTGGTCATGGTTTATGTACAGTGTGTGTTAAGCAATAACCATGGTTGAGAATGTTCGAATGTTATTCTTGACCTTAAAAGGAAGTCATCCAAAATTTCTATGGTGTTTGCTGAAGCTTTAAGAAGCTAAAAGAATTTCCTTTATTTTCTAGTTTGCTAAGCATTTTCATTTTTAATGATAAATAGATATAAAACCTCATCAAATTACTTTTTCATATTGATTAAAATTATTACATTTTCCTCCTTGGTCTATGAACATGGTGAATTATAGTGAAAGATTATTATTTTTAAAAATTTTGAACTATCTTTGCATTAGTTGGTTAAATCCTGCTTGATGATGGTGAATCATGATATAATGTTAGATTTAGTAAGCTATTATCTGAATTAGGATTTTTACATCCACATTCACAGTGAAATGGACCTGTAATTTTCTTTTCCTGTATACGTTCCTTATCTGGTTTTGGAACCAACATCACATTAGCTTCCAAAAGTGAGCTAGACAGATTTTACATGATTTCCAATTTCTGGAACAATGTGTATGAGATAAGGATTAAGCATTCCTTGTTTGTTATCACTCACCTAGAAAACCATCTATGCCTTTGGATTTTTTTTTTTTTAAGAGCGAGACTATCGATTGTATCATCAAATACTTTAGTATTTATAGATCTGTTGAAGTTCTTTAATTTTTGCATAACTTTTAGCATTTTATATTTTTCTGGTAATTTAATCATTTCATTTGGGATTGTAAATGCTAACACATAGTAATTATAATACAATTTCACTACTTTTTATAGCTCTGCCCTGGCTGTAAGTATTCACTCTTACAGTTTATCTTTTCCTTTTAGTCTCTTTTTTCTTATTCATTTTTTCAAAAGCCAGTCTATGTTAATAAATTTTTTCAAAAATAAAAATAGCTGTTTGTTTTCTAGTCTTTTTTTTCCTCATTCAGTTCTCAGATTTCTGCCCATATTTTAAAAATAATTTATTTTCCTTTGTTTTTGTGGGTTTCTGTTACTGCTATTTTTCAACCATTTTGAGTTAGATGCTTAGCTCATTCTAGCGAAAAAATTTTTTTGGATAAAGTTTTGATCAAATGTTTTTTTCGTGCATCTGCGAAGATTGTTATCTGGTAGTCCTCCATTAATCTGTTCAATGTGGTGAACTAATTAATAGATTTTTCTAATGCTCAACAACCTTGCATATCTGGTATAACTTCATCAAGTATTCTATTTTTATATATTGATGACATCAGATGATAATATCATATTTAGGATTTTCTGATTCGTGAGATAAATAGACTGTAACTATCCTCGCTTATGCCGTTCTTGACTGTTTTTTGTATTAACATTGCAGTAACCTCATAAAATGAGTTATGGAGTATTATTTCTTTTTCTAATCTCTGAAAGAATTTACACAAAACTGTATATGTGCATGAAATTTTGCATAAAGCAATGGTTACTGAGAAAGATGGTCTCAGTGCAGGCTTAGACAAATTAACTAACGTACAGAATAAAGAGCCTTGAAAAAGACTCAACGAATCCTAGAACGTGACAGGGAAGGGACCACGGAGAAGTTGGGAAAGAATAAGTATTCAACAAATGCTGTTGAAATAATTGGTCATCCTTATGGGGAAAAAAAGTGAAAATGAATTTCTGCTTCACGTCTCACATAAATCAATTTCAGATGGGTTAAAAACTTAAATGTGGAAGTCAAAAACTTTCAGAGAATAAGGAGGGAGAATGTCTTTGTCACTTTGGGGCAAGGAAGGATTTCTTAAATGAGTCCCTTAAGTACCCCATGTAAGCACTCGAAAATTTGACTGCATTAAAATTAAGATCACAAACAGCAATATCAAGAAAATAAAAGAACAAATTACAGATTTGCAGAATATACAAAGACTACCAATTATCAAGAAGAAGCCCAGTATAAAAAAATTTCCAAATGTATTTAAAATCTTTTATATAAAATCTATGTAAAAGTTTACAACAGGTATTTCACAGAGAGGAATGTGAGAATAGCAAATAAGCAGATAAAAAGATACCCAGTCTGATTAATAATTGGGGACATGCAAATCAAGACTACAATGAGATACCACATTCCACTTATCAGACTTGGAGAAAAAAAAAGTGTTAATGACTATGTAGAGGATTGGAAGAGTGCATTGTTTACAAAAGCAGAAAATGGAAACACAAATGCTCATCTTTGAAACGCACAAATGCCAGCCAGCACAGAGCACATTCACGTGGCATCTCTCCCAGAGAACTCCATGCCACGGTGACAACACATGAACTGCAGCCACAGGCACCGGAGGGAACAAATCTTTGTGATACAAGTTTGCCTTCAAAAAGCACATTGCAAAATGCACACAGATGTTTATAGGAGCTTTATTTATAAGTGGCAATACTTAGAAGTAACCAAAATGTCCTTCGGAGGGTGAATAGATCAGTCAACTGTGGTCCATCCAGACACTGGAATCTTACTCATCCTGAAAAGGAAACGAACTCTTGAGCCAGGAGAAGATGTGGAAGAGCCTTCAATGTATATCGCTCAGCGAAAGAAGCCAGCCTGAAAAGGCTGTATACTGTATCCTTCCAACTACAGGACATTCTGGAAAAGGCATAACTATGGGGACAGTAGAAAGATCAGTGGTTGCCAGGGGTTGGGGGAGGGACCACAGAGGATTTTTACTCTGTATGATGCTATAATTATAGATGCATGTCATTATACATTTTTCCAAACTCAGGTACCCTGATGTAAGCTTTGGGTGATAATGATGATGTGTCCATATAGGTTCGTCAGTGGTAGCAAATGTGCCACTCTGGCGGGGGAGACTATACATGTTTGGGTCAAGGGGTGTCTGGAAACTCTGTTACCTTCCTCTTAACTTTGTTGTAAACCTAAAACTGCTCTAAAAAAAAAAAGACTTTAATAATAAGGCGAGCTACAGAGGACATACAGGAAGATACGGTTATCGGATGAATTGTGGCCCCCTCTCAAAAGTCATACGTTGAAGCTCTAACCCCCAATACCTTAGGATGTGACTGTATTTGAGACAAGGGTCTTTCGAGTGGTTAAGTTAAAATGAGGCTAGTAGGGTGGGCCCTGTTCCAAGCTGATTGGTGTCCTTATAAGAAGAAGACATTTGCACACACAGAGACACCATAGATGCCCACGCATGGAGAAAGAGGATGCAGTGTGAAGGTGGCCATCTGCAAGCCAAGGAGAGTGGCCCAGAGGGTACTAACCCTGTTGACATCTTCACCTCAGATGTCCAGCCTCAAGAACCGAGAAATAAATTTCTGTTATTTAGAAAACACTCAGTCTGTGGTACTTTTTATGGCAGCACTGACGGGAGTGGGGGTGGGGTGAAGGATGGGAAAAGGGAAGGTGCCTTAACATGCTCTTGAATAGGGTGGTAGGCTAATGGGTGGTCTTTTTATGCCTCCATATTTACACATATATTATTTTACACATATCAGATATTACGTAATTGCCAAAAATACTGTTTTTAAGGCAGAGCTAGTGTTCTATTTCCTGCCACCTCGTTGCCCCAACTGTGCCCCAGCTGTGGCTTCCTGCCCACAAGGCTGCCAGGAGCTATCACTTGCTCAGGGTCAGAACCCAAAGTCCAATTGTGTTTGGAAGAGGTGGAAAAAGGGATTGAGAGGGGAAGGTCACTTATTTCTCCACAGGAATTCCCGAACACCATGCTCATATTGCTGTAGGGTCCTGTTCACACAAACCACATGTGCTTTGAAAAGGAGCAAGCTGCTGCTGGCACTGACGAAGCTGGCATTTAGGAGGAGCTGGTGGCTTGGGGCTGGAGCAGAGGAGAAGGAATTCAAATGAATGAATGAAGAACATGTGGTTCGCATGGGAAAAACTGCAGAAACCCAGAAGGAGTCATGTTCAAGGTAAAACTTGGACAACAGAAAAATGACTTATGACAAAATGAAGTCCTCCCATGCTTTACACACTTCATACAATTGACCCTAAAAAGGAAGGACACCCGTCATCCCCTACATGGGGCAAACTCAAGTGGGAAACTTTCATTTTTCTTAAAAAGGGGGAGAGTTGTTCTCCCTAAATGTCAGTACCCTAAATATGGAAATATTCCAGAATCAAGGAGACGTAACAACTAAACACAAAACTGAACTCCAGCCTGGATCCTAAGGGAAAGAGATGTGAATTACAGCATTTGGGTCTACTGATAAAATTGGCATATCATCAGCAGATTAAAGAATTATGTAAACGTTATGTTTCCTGAGATCAATTACTGTGGTTACATAAGAAAATATCTCCAATCTTAGGAAACACACACTAAAGTATTCAGGAGGAAAAGGCCATGGGTAACCCTTAAATGCTTCAGAAAAAAATACATATATATATATAAATATATATTTTCAGGAATATATATATATTGTATATATATTGTATATATATTGTATATATATATAGTATATATATATATTGTATATATATTGTATATATATATATTGTGTGTGTATATATATATATATATATATATATATATATATTCTGGAAAAAAGAGAGAGGAGGGAGAAACAATAACCAACTAGGACCATAAAAAAAAAAACTGCCTGCCACTCATCTCTGAATACAGATAAAGCCAGCTGCAAAGTTAAAAGAAAGCATCTCTCCCAGGACACACTGCAGCTGTAATGGGCCCTAACGATCCACTTTTGTTAGTGACTGCTGCCATCTTGCTCACTGAGAAATTTTGCTCCCTAAAATCATAGGCTTTTGGAAACTTTGCCATTTGAAAGTATATCCATAAGAATGAAACGTCCGGCTCTTGCCTGGCTGGCGGAAGACACTTTGACACAGACAAGAAACCTCCATCTCCAGCCCTGATGCAGAGCTTTAGGTAGAGTTTCCGGGAACAACAAGTCACATTTATCTTAGCTTTGTAGTTTCCACAGAAATAGGATGCCGATTCCACTTCGCAGTCCAGACCTGGCGTTGCCTAATTTATGCACACGCCTGCTTTGCTCCGAAGCTACCAAAACACCGTTTCACCCAAATCCCTCTCTTTCCCCAAATCCTGTAACTTGATCACAGCTCCTCCTTTAGGATGTTGTCTCCTTTCACTGCAGTGGGTCAGTAAACCTGTCTGAAATGGATGTGTGGGGGGTGGGGCGTGGATGGATGGATGAATAGCGATAAAGCTAAAGCGGGGAGTACACTGTTAACAATAGGTAAATTTGAATAAAGGGTATACACAAATACAAAGTACTACTTGTATTTGTGCAAGTTATCTGCAAGTTTGCAATTATATCCAAATAGGGTTTTGTTTTGTTTTTAAGCTAAGTTGGTTCGGACCAGTGTTTAGCAAACCTTTTCGCAGGCAAAGAGAAAAAAATATTTATGTTGTATTTTATACATTTTATTCAGTACATACTTACACGCTCAAATTTTGAGAACTACTTGTAACCATTTTCTATGAGTTCCGATATCTTCTATGAATTTCACTTTTTTTTTTAGTGGTTATAATACATCATGAAATTTCACACGTATTTTGGAAAACTCTAATCGGAAAGATCGCAGCACCGGTTACAGTCAAACCTTAAACGAAAGTTAGGACTCTGGTTTGGGATTTTTCCACCGGTTGACACGTGATCGGACTACATTTCCCAAGGTACCTCGGGGCTACGCCCGTGGTTGGTGAGGAGGCCCGAGTTCTGATTGAACACTGCCGAGCTCTGTCGTTGCGAAGGGCGTGGTCCTAAACTTGCTGGAAAATGTGCGCGAGCCACACTTGGGAAAGGGAGCGGGGCTCCTGAGAGGACCTGCGTGACACAACCGATGGCTGCTGGGAAATGTGGTTCTGAGACGGCGGTAGCGGGCCTGCCGCTCAGCCGCCTGGGATTTGTAGTCCCGCCAAACCCATGCCATCCCCCCGTGGCTGGGTCATCGCAGGCCTTTCGCCCTCCTCCACCACTTCCCTGGCATCCATTAACGCATCGATCCCAACCAGCTGCCGAGGCGTTCCTGATCCTCGGACTCCAAGCTCTGAAACAGCAGGTGCTCCGCGGGGAGCCAGGGAGTGGACATTGAAAAAGCTGACCCTTGGGAGGCCTAGGAAGGCTTCTTGGAGGAGGGAACAAGGTTCCCATTCACAGACCTAGTCAGAAATCAGCCCAGAATGCGTGCAAGCACTCTGATTTGATACATAAACAATCCTTGCAAATGCCCTTTGCTCGCCACCTGGGACCTCTCTGTGTGTATCTTTGTCCCTCAGCTGGTATGACACGCACTGACAGGACAAGCATCTAGAGTACTGGAGGGGGTGATGAAAAAAGCCCTCCAACGCTGTGGGCTCTCAGGGGAGGCCAGGGAGGAAGAGAAGCAGACTCATCTCATGGTCCCCAACCTGGCCCCACACAGGCATCTTCCTTCATTCTAAAAGCTCCCGTCTGCTAAGAGATGCTGGGGAAGTGGCCATGCTTACAACCAGCCCTGCCTCTCCACGCTCCTCCAGTCTGGCTGATCAATGCTGGGTCAGGAGAGGTCTTGTGCCAAGTTTTCATGGTAAGTAAGTGGCCTAGGTAGGTCTGGAACTTTAGCCATCTGGCTCTATAATCCAGGCAGGTATAACCACTGAACTGCCTCGTCCACTTTCCGGAATGTCAGGTCCGTGAAGGTGAACCCCGTGTGGTCAGTAGCACATATTCGTCAATGTGTGCCTAATCTGCCTTCTGGTTGCCTATCATGACATCTTGCTGCCCCACCTCCACGCTAGAAAACAAGCTTAGAGTGGGGAGAATTTTGAGGAAGGTCTCCAGTCCCCTGATTGAAGCCTTTCTGTCCAGAGGCTGCCCCCTCTTTCCAGTCTCTCATTTTGTACCTCTTATAGGGGTTGCAGGGCTGAAAAGTGACTCCTGGGAAGGGATGTGTGGTGCTCCCCCCTTTTGGAGATGACGGGGTGGCTATTTCTTCCCACTGGGGGATTCAACGGTGACACTTTAGGCTGGTGGCACAATGGCTGAGGGAAAGGAAGGGGCAGATGTGCAAGGTCAGACAGGGTGGCACTCTGGCTCCTGAGCTCCATGATATTGTCCTAGTCAGGACCAGGCCAGTACTGAGTGTCCTTACTGCCCCAGGAAATAAAGGTGTGGCAAATGGCAGGGAAAAAGGTATAGCCAGGGTCACGTTCTGCCATCTTCCAAATGCTCAGGCTCCTGGGCTCATCTGAACATCCCAAGAGCCATGAAAGGTAGGGGTGACTGTGCCCATATATTCAGATGAGGAAACTAAGGCCGAGCCATGAAGAGATTGGCTTGTGACCTCACAGGCAAGGAGTGGAGACCATTAGGAAGACTTTAGCTTCTTCCTTGATCTCTTTGACCAGGATTAAGGCCTGGGACAATGACAGACAGGTCCTGGGTCCCAAAGGTCATTGAGTAGGGAACGATAAAGGTAAAGGCGTCAAAGGTATGTGCACATCTCCGTGCAGGAGTGGATGGCTGTGTGTGCATGTTCACATATCTTCCCCATCCCTTTGATTCTGGGGCTCAAATAATACCCATAAAAGCAGGACAGTCCAGGCGTCCAAAGGCCTGGGTCTTGCCTTTCCGGGTCTGCCACGCGGCAAGATGCCCGCTCAAGTCAGATTCCACAAGGCTTTATTGTCGCCGGATCTAGCCTGGTGTTCGCCACTCCCAGGAACAACAAGGCAAGGGAGGGGTCCGGCCCCGCAGGAGCCACCACCGCCCGGGATCTATCTCCCGGGCAGAGAGGGAGGAAGGAGGGAGCGTTTTCGCGGAGCGCACAGCCCTGGCCAAGGGCGGGTAGTGGTGGCATGGAGTGGAAAGACGGAGGACCGGCCCCGCTAGAAGGGGAACTCGCAGACGTAGTAGAGGCGCCGCTCGCAGTCGTAGTCCCACCAGGAGCCATCGTCCGAAGCCTGAGCCACGCAGTTCTCGAGCGCGCCACCGTTGGGCTGGTTGGGGCTGAGCGGGTGCGGCGCGGCGCTGGGCTCGGTGCCAGGCTCGGGGCTGGGCGCGCGGTGCCAGGCGAAGAAGGATACGCGCTGGCCGTTCTCGAAGAGGTAGAAGCCCTCGGCGCGCCGGTCGTGCACGCCCAGCCACACAGGCCAATTGTAGGGAGCCAGCGCCGCGCGCAGATAGCGGGTGAGCGCCTCCATCTGCTGGCGATCCGCGGGCTGAGCCAGGCTCCCGCCCCGCGCCGCGCACCGCGCCTGCGCCGCCGCCTGCGCCTCGAAGTCGCGCGAGAGCAGGAAGCACTTGTAGCCGAGGCGCAGCCCTTTCAGGCAGCCTGCGGGAGAGGATGGGCCAGGGTCTCGGGGGCGGGGAGAAGCCCTCGGAGGCGCGGTGGGGCGAGGCCAGGGCCTCTGCGGTCCCCCGGCGAGTGGGCGGAGTCAGGACCCCGGGGAGCAAGGAGGTGGAGTCAGGCGCGCCCTGGGCGGTTTCGGACTGTAAGAGCGGACTGCAGGGTGCCTGGCGCGTCCAGAATGGGGCGGCTGCGCCCGGCACTCACCCGCCTCGCCTCTCTAACCTTCGCATCCTCCAACGCTCCCCGTCTCCCCACTCGCCCCTGACACCCCGGGTCCCTAGACTTCTCCCGGCCCCTTCCTCCCATAGCCCCGCCCCCTCCGGATAGTCCCGCCTTCCCCGCCCCGCGGGGTGAGGACTCACCCTCCAAGCGGCCATGCTCCCGCTCAGTACGGCTCTGCGCCTCCTGCAGGGCTTGCACGGCGTCGCAGGTGTCGCCGACCGACTCCCGCAGCTTCTGCAGCCCCCGCGTCAGCTCCACCACGCGGGTGTCCAGCACGTGCAGACGGACGTGCAGCTGGTGCAGGCCTGCGTCCAGGCCGGCCAGGCGACCCACTGCGGACGGACAGGGCGCACACTGGACGGGGACCCTGGGGGCGGAACCGGGGGACCGGAGGACTTGGGGAATGAGGACCTAGGGCTTCTGGGGGCGGAGTGGAGGGGACGGACTCAGGAGTCCTGGAAGGTCGGTGGCCCCGGGCTCTAGGGAGGCGGGGCCGGGGACCCGGAGTTCCTGGAGATGTGGGGGCAATAGGCTGGGCAGTGAGCAACGGAAATGTCCCTGGGCGGTGAAAGGATGGTTCATTTTTTCTAAATGACGGCAGCGGCCTGGTGTCAGGGCGGAGCTTATGGTAACTCACGGATATAAGTGACAGTGTCCTCGGGGGTGGGAGAGGGGCTGGGGCTGGAGGAGGGGGTTGGCGTTGCTTCCTCCTCTTCCTCTCCCTCTCCCTGACCATCCTCCTCAGTTCCCCAGGCCCCTTTGTCTTCAAGGGTTCCCTCAGGATTTCCATCGCCCCTCACAGCAGGCAGCCCCAGGGCCTCCTGCAAATGCTGAGGCAGGGGAGGGATAGGACAGCCTGTCACCCGCTTCTGACTCCCCAGATGCCCCAACCGTAAGCTGGCTCTCTGCCCTCCAGTCCCTTCTGTGGACCTATCGCCCCCATCCTCTGAGCCAATCCACATCACTCCCACTTGCCCTTTGATCCCACCCTGCTATACCCCCTCCCAAGCCCATAGTTCCCCCACCGCACCCCCCAGGCCCAGCACTCCCCGGCTCACCTTCAGCATCAGAGCTTCTCTCTCCTGCTCCTCCTCCTGGGCGTCTCCCCAACCCCCCTCCCACTCCCTCTCAGCTCCCCGGGCAGCATGGCTTAAGCCCAGGAGCTGGGAGACCATCAGGACCCCGAAGAGCCAGGCTGCTTGCATCAGGCTGAGCTTGCAGCACCCAAGGCTTCAGAGGGATGCCTCTGGGGAGGGGGTGTCTCTGGGGACTGGAGTGTGTACAGATCACTAGGTGGTGACCAGCCTGCCCCTGGTTCCTCTCCTGCAACTCCTGTTCAGTGGTCACTGTTCCTTGGTGTGTGTCTCTCCCCGCCTCTCCTAGCTCCCCCCACCGACCACACTGGCCCTGCCTCTGTGGCCGGAAACCTCCAACGTTCCAAAGCCTGGATCCCGCCTTGGGTCTCCCCACATGCCCCCCTCTTCCCACTTCTAGAGCTCACTTCCTCCCTTCTCTTTCCTTCTTCCTCGGGATCAAAAGCTCTGATGGTTAGGAAGAGGATGGAACCAGCTCTCCAAGGGATCCATAGACACAACTTCTGCCCGGGAACCCCCTCGGGGTGTCGGGGGTTGTTGGGTCTGGGCCCTGCTCCCCCCTGTCCCCCTGGCCAATCCTCAGGAGGGGGGGAGACCATAGGGTCTCTCTAAGGTTGTCATTACGCTGTGGCCACCATCGCCCACGCAGCCTGCTGGAGGACTTCCCAGCATTGTCATGTTCTAGGGCACTTTCTGCCCCCAGACCTCCCATTCCGCCCTCCAAGCCCTTGTCCCCAAGATGTGAGTGAGTCTGTGTGCCTGTCTGTGGGACATACATGAAGAGCATGCATGCGGCTGGGACTCTGGGATTCATTTGGCATACAGAAGCCTCTGGCAGGCCAAGCCCTGGGTGGAGTGATTCTTGATAAGCAGACTGCATGTCCCACTAGATGAGGGGAAGAAGGGGGATTGTTGGGTGGTGGTGTTGGGGTGGGGTGGGGGGTCAAGGAAGCTTTCCCCAGGAGGCAGAGCGGAGGGATGCTGGGCTGGATGCATAAAGGGCCCTGAGCAGTCTGCGAGGTATACTCCCCTCCCGCCTGGACCACTGCAGTGCCTCCTGCTCCCCCTCCTTCCTGCAGAGCCCCTCCAATCCTCGCTGCTTGCTACAGCCAGAATACTGCTTCCAAACTGTAAATCAGACCACGTCACTTCCCCACTCCCCTGTTCCCCCAGCTTCCCATCACAGGCAGGAGGGGAGCCAAACCCAGTCCCCAGCCCATGCATGGCCTGCCCAGCAGGGGGCTGGGACAGCGGGCACTCTGCAAGACCCATGAGCCCACTCCTCTGCCCTTCAGGCTCCAGCCACACTGAAGGGTGGGTATACCGCCTCTTTGCTGTTCCTGAGTGCTAAGCTCCTTCCCACCTCAGAGCTTTCGCACTAGCATTTTCCTCCTCCTCGGAGGAAAGCTCAGAGAGACCTCCCCGCAACAGACCTACTGTCTATCTAAAAAAGCTGTGCTTTCACATGTTGCTTTATTAAAACACCCCATTTTATCTTTTTGGTATAGTTAGGACTGGCATTGTCCTGCTTGTTTACTTGTTTGTGTGGCCTGTCTCCTGCCCATCAAGGCAGGCATCCTTGTTCACTGTTGTATCCCCAGAGCTAGAACGGGGCCAGCCTAGCACATAGTAGGTGCTCAGTCAGTCTGCGGCGTGAAGAAGGAAGTCGCTGTTCATGGTGAGGTAACAGCTGAGCCAAAAGGCTGAAGGCTTGACTGTTGAGTTTGGATGGTACCCTCAGTTCCCTGAGGCAGGGGCATTGGGGCACCAGTGGGAAGGGGGCAGACAGGACGGAGGTGGTGAGGACAGTGAGAGAGGCTGCATGGGCAAGGGAAGCAAGAGGCCACACCACACCCACTCTATGCCAAACCTATGACTCACACAGGGCTTTCCCAGTTTTGGCCCAGCTGCTGTGCCAGCGAGCATGGAGCTCGCAGCCAGGAATGGCAGGGCCCACTGTGCACGGGAGGTAACCAAGGCACCAAGAGGGAACGGCTCGGCCTGCTGGAGGTCACCAGCATGAAGGCAGCTAGTAAAGGCTCTGGCTCTAAGCAAGCACAGAGAGCCTGCCCTCCGCTGCGGGGAGCCCCTGGGTGGGGGCGGGGGCTTGGAAATCAACACATTCAGGCATCCATTTTCCAAGAAAGCAGAGGGCAGTGTGACCTTGGGCAGGCTGCTCACCACCTTGTAGCCTGTACCTCTCCGGTGCCCTTTAGGAGCCTGGGGACCACCCCCACCAGAAGCTAGAGGCCTCTGAAGATGATACACAGGCCAAGAAAGGCCTTGTAAACTGTAGAGGAGTGCACAGACTCTCTCTCACTGCTGGCACCGACACAGGCAGCTGTTCTCTCCCAGATCCCAGCTGCTCACCACCTGGGCTGGTGGGTGTGCATCCAGAGGGGTGTCTCCCACAGCTGGGCTGGCACTTGCTCCAGCTTATAGGTGGTACCCAGAACCTGCAGCTGGAGATGCATCCAGAGGCTGCCTGGAACTGCCCTCTGCAGGTACCTGTGCTCCAGCTGGAGCTGGGAGAAGGGCAGGAGTCTGGGCTATGGGACAGTCTCACCGGCTCTCATCCCTGCCCTATGAGACCTGCCCTGTTTCTGTGGGTGCTTCCCGGACCCCAGCAAGCTGAACTGTGAAGGAGGGTATACAACTATGGTGTGCCCTGTGGTGAACAATAGCAGTGTGAAGACTCTGAGCCAGCCTACCTGTCCATGATCCCCGGCATCACCTCTTTAGAGCTGGGTGACCTTGGGCAAGTCGCTTAGCCTCTCTGTGCCTCAGACTCCCTCTGGAAAATGGGGATGGCAGAAGTCCCTGGCCCCCGGGATTAGTGGGAGAAGATGATGAGTAAATCCAGAAGGGAGCCTGGCACACAGGAACTGCTCAACAAATGTCAGCAGTGATTGCCACGGAGGGGAGCTATGGCTGGCGGTGTGGATGTAAATGGGCGTATGCACACCTATGTGATGCATGGCGAGACTCATGCATGGCGATGCATGAGCGCGACAGGGATGCATGCACACATCTCCCTACAGCGTGCGTCTGTCTCCAGGCTGTGTGTGAGCCAGTGATCCGAGCGTGCACGCTGGGCTGCATGCGTGTGGGGGTGCGTGAATGCACTCGCTGTGCTGTGTGCATGCTCTGGCACTGGGTGTGACATGGCCACCTTGTAGCTGAGTGTGTTTGTGGAAATGTAGGCTCAGGTAGGTCGTATATGTGGGTTCATTCTGCACTTGCAGAGCCGGCTAGTGATTGTGCACCTGTGCCTTGAGGGAAGGAGTGTGTGTGTGTGGGGTGGGGCACAGCACAGGAATCTCCCACAATCCAATTGAGGGGTGTGGAGTCCGGCCACAAATCTCAATTGAGCCCTACTGTGTGTAGAAGGGGCAGTGCAGGGCCATGAGCTTAGAAGGCACCCTCAGGCAGGCGGGGCCCCATTGCCGGGGTTCGGGGGCAAGCCGCGGTGGAGTCCAGGTTC
>PVKZ01005379.1:0-54673 GCA_004027375.1 Macroglossus sobrinus
ATGAGCTATGTCATCATCAAGGTGGATATCTTCTCCTATGCAGTCGGTTGTCTTTTTGTTTCGCTGTTGGTTTCCTTTGCTGTGCAAACATTTTTAGTTTGATTTAGTCCCATTTGTTTGTTTTGTTTGTTCCCCTTGCCTGAGGAGCTCCATCAGAAAAAAAATATTACTAATCGCAGTGTCAGAAAGACCACTGCCAATGGTTTTTTCTAGCAGTTTTATGGTTTCGGGGCTTACATTTAAGTCTTTAATCCATTTTGAGTTTATTCTTGAATACGGTATAAGAAGGGGGTGCCGTTTCATGTTTTGTGTGTATCTGTCTAGTTTTCCCAACACCATTTATCAAATAGTCTGTCTTTACCCTAAATTACCATGTGGCCGTGGGTTTATTCGTGGGCTCTCTCTTCTGTTCCATTCATCTATGTATCTGTCCATTAATTTTGATTTTTCAATTAGAGTTGACATTGAATATTTCATATTAGCTTCAGGTGTTCAGCATAGTGGTTAGACATTTATATAATTTACAAAGTGATCCCCCAATTCGTCTAGTACCCACCTGGCACAATATGTAGTTATTTCAGTGTTATTGACTGCATTCTCTGTGCTGTACTTCACATCTCCATGACTGTTTTGTAACTACCAATTTGTACTTCTTAATCCCTTCACCTTTTTCACCCAGCCCCTTCCCATCCGACAATCACCAGTTTGTTCTCTGTATTAATGAGTCTGTTTCCATTTTGTGTTTATTATTTAGATTCCATATATAAGTGACATCACAGGGTATTTGTCTTTCTCTGTCTGACTTTTTTCACTTAGCATAATACCGTCTAGGTCCATCCATGTCGTTGCGAGGGGTAAGATTTTTTTTTTTATGGCTGAGTAATATTTCATTGTATGTGTGCACCACATCTTTATCCAATTGTCTATTGAAGGGCACTTAGGTTGCTTTGATATCTTAGCTATTGTAAATAATGCTGCCAGGAATATAGTGTGCATATATCCTTTTGAATTAGTGTTCTGGATTCCTCTGAATAAATGCCCAGTAGTGGAATTGCTGGGTCTTGTGGTAGTTCCATTTTGAATTTTTTGAGGAACCTCCAAACTGTTTTCCACAGTGGCTACACCAGTTTACAATCCCACCAACAGTGCACGAGGATTCTCTCTCCTCCACATCCTCACCAGCACCAGCTGGTTGCTGATGTATTGATGATGGCCATTCTGGCAGGTGTGAGGTGATATCTCGTTGCAGTTTTAATTTGCATTTCTCTGATTAGTGATATTGAGCATCTTTTCATATGATTTCATATGGCCATCTGTATGACCTCTTTGAGAAATGTCTATTCAGGTCCTCAGCCCATTTTTTAATTGGATTGTTTGTCTGATTGGTGTTGAGTTGCATGAGTTCTTTATAGATTTTGCATATTAACTCTTTATCAAACTTATCTTTGGTGAATATCTTCTGCCATTCAGTATCCTTTCTTAATTTTTTTATGGTTTTCTTTGCTGTACAAAGAATTTTAATTTGATGTAGTCCCATTTGTTTATTTTTTCTTTTGTTTTCCTTGCCCAAGAAGATATATCAGAAAAAAACTACTACTAAGAGTGATGTCAGAGAATTTGGTCTTTGTTTTCTTCTAGGAACTTTATGGTTCCAGGTCTTACATTTAAGTCTTTAATCCTTTTGAGTTTATTCTTGTATATGGTGTAAGAAGGTGGTCTCATTTCATGTTTTGTGTGTATCTGTCCAGTTTTCTCAGCATCATTTGTTGCAGAGACTGTCTTTACACCATTGTATATTCTTGTGTCTTTTGTCATTGATTCATTTACCACATAGGCATGTTTTTTTCCTGAGCTCTCTATTCTGTGCCATTGATCTATTTATCTTTTTATGTCAGTACCATGCTGTTTTGATGACTATAGCATTATAGTATAATTTGATATCAGGTAGCATGAAACCTTCCAACTTTGCTCTTTTTACTTAAGATTGATGTGGTATTTGGGGCCTTCTGTGGTTCCATATAAATTAGGATTATTTCTTTTAGTTCTGTGAAAATGTCATTGGTAGTTAGATAGGGATTGCATTGAATCTGTCCATTGCTTTGGGTAGTATGGACATATTAATGGTGTTAATTATTTATATCCATGACCACAAGTACAGGTCTTTTACCTCGTTGGTTAAATTTATTCCTGGGTGTTTCATGCTTTTTGGTGAAATTATAGATGGGATTGTTGTCTTAATTTCTTTTTTTGAATTATTGATGAATAGAATTTAACCAGTTTCTAAAAATTAATTTTGTATTCTACTATTTCTGAGTTAATTTATTAGCTCTAATAGTTTTTTGGGGGATTATTTAGGGTTCTCTATAGTATCATGTCATCTGCAAATGACAGTGTTCCTTGTTCTTTTCCAATTTGGATGACTCTTGTTTCTTGTCTAATAGCTGTGGCTAGGACTTGCAATACTATGTTGGATAAAGGTGGTGAAATTGGACACCCTTGTCATGTTCCTGATCTTAATAAGTTTTCAGCTTTTTATTGTTGAGTATTATGTTAACTGGTGTATTTGTCATGTGTGGCCTTCATTATGTTTAGATATGTAGCCGCTATCCCCAGTTTTCTGAGGCCTTTTATCATAAATGGATGTTGAGTTTTGTCCAATACCTTTTCTGCATCAATTGATATGATCATGTGATTTTTATCTTACATTTTGTTTATTTGGTGTATCACATTAATTGATTTGTGGATATTGAACCAACCTAGATACCAGGAATGAATCCCACTTGATCATGGTGTATGTTCTTTTTAATGTATTGCTGAATTTGATTTGCTAATATTTTGTTGAAGACTTTTGCCTCTGTGTTTAGCAAGGATATTGGACTATAACTTTCTTTTAGTGTGTGTGTGTTTTATCTGGTTTTGGTATCAGGGTAATGTTGTAAAATCAGTTTGGGAGCCTTCTCAATCTTGAATTTCTTGAAATAGTTTGAGAAGGATAGTTTTTAGTTGTCATTTAATGTTTGGTAAAATTCACCTGTGAAGCCATCTAGTCCTGGACTTCTGTTTATTGAGAGTTACTTGATTATTGATTTAATTTTATTAGTAGATATTGGTCTATTCAGATTTTCTGTTTCTTCCTGATTCAGCCTTAGAAGATTGTATGTTTTCTAGGAATTTATCCATTTCTACCAGGTTGTCCAATTTGTTGTCATATGATTATTCATAGTATTTTCTTACACTCCTTTGTATTTCTGTAGTGTCTGTTGTCACTTTTCTTTTATTTCTGATTTTATTTTCTTAGGCCCTCTGTTTTTTCCTTTGAGTCTCATTAAAGGTTTATCAATTTTGTTTCTTTTTTCATAGAACCAGCTCTTGGTTTCATTGATCTTTTTAAAAAATTTTTAAGACTATTTTGTTTATTTCTTCTCTTTATTTTTGCTCTATAGTATTTGCTTCCTTCTACTCACATAGGGCTTTGTTGTTCTTCTAATTCCTTTGGGTGTAAGCTTAGATTGTTTATTTGAGAATTTTTTTGTTTCTTGAGGTAAGGCTATATTGCTCTGAATTTTGCTCTTAGAACTGCTTTACCTGTGCCCCATAGATTTGGGATCATTGTCTTCATTTTCATTTGTCTCAAAGTACCTTTTGATTTCTTCCTTGATCTCACTGCTAACCCATTCATTGTTTAGTAGCATGTTATTTAACCTACATGTGTTTGTGAGTTTTTCAGTTTTCTTCTTGTAATTAATTTCTAATTTTATACCATTGTGACTGGAGAAGACGTTTGATATGATTTCAGTTCTCTTAAATTTACTGAGACTTGTATTGTGGCCTAACGTGGTATATCCTGGAAAATGTACACTTGAAAAGAATGTGTATTCTGATTTTTGATGAAATGCTCTAATACCAATTAAGTCTGTCTGCTCTTTGTGTCATTTAAGGCCACTGTTTACTTGTTGATTTTCTGTCTGAATGATCTGTCCATTGATGTTGATAAGGTTTTAAAGTGCCCTGCTCTTACTATAATACTGTCGATCTCTCCCTTTATATCCATCAATATTTGCCTTATGCACTTAGGTGCTCCCACATTGGATGTTTATGTGTTTATTGATCCCTTTATCATTATGAAATGTCCTTCTTTGTCTCTTATTACAGCCTTTGTTTTAAAGTCAGTTTTGTCTGATATAAGTACTACTACTCTAGCTTTTTTGTTTGTTTCCATTATCATGCAATATCTTTTTCCATCTCTTTACTTTCAGTCTGTGTGTCTTTCACTCTGAAGTTGGTCTCTTGTAGGAAGCATATGTACAGGTCTTTTGATCAAAGCATTTAGTCCATTTACACTTAAAGTAATTATTGATGGGTTTGTAGTTACTGCCAGTTTATCCATTGTTTTCTGATTGTTTTTGTAGTTCTCTGTTTCTTATTCTCTTGCATGTTGGTGATTTTCTATAGTCTTGTGTTTAGAAAGGTTATATGTCTTATATGTGTCATTGATTTTGGCTTGTGGTTACCATGTGCTTTACATATACCAAGCTATGTTTATAGTAGCTTATTTTAAGTTGATGATTGCTAAAGTTTGGACACAGTCTAAAATCACTACAATTTTTACTTACCCCCTCCACATTTATGTTTTTACTTCTGTTGTGCCTGTATTTATGTATATTTCTTAATTTATTGTTGTATTACAAATGATCTTTCTACTTTTGCCTTTTAACCTTTATATCAGTTTTATTGTTCATTGATTGACTCCTTTTACTGTTTGCCTTTGTCGGTGAGATTTTTTTTCTTATATGTTCGTATTCATTTATTTGATCTTCTTAATGAAGTCCTTTTAACATTTCTCGTAATCCTAATTTAGTGATGATGAACTTTTTTTTGTCTGAGAAACTATCTCTTCTTTAATTCTAAATAATAGCATGTTAAGTAGAGCAATCTTAGTTATAGGTCCTTACCTTTCATCACTTTGCATATTTTTTTGCCATTCCCTTCTGGCCTGCAAAATTAATGTTGAGAAATCAGCTACTTTTAAGATCCTCTCTTTGTAACCTTTGGCATTTTAATTATGATGTGTCTTGGTGCGGGCCTGTTTGAGACTCTCCTGGACTTATATGTCTATTTCCTCTGCCAGGTTAGGAAATAGGTTTCATATAGGTTTTAAATCCTTCGCTCTCTCTTTTTTCCTTTTGGTACCCATATGATGTGAATGTTGATATCCTTGATGTTGTCCCAAAGGTCCTTTAAACTGTCCTCATTTTATCTTATTCTCTTTTCTTTTTGCTGTTCTGATTGGAAGTTTTCTGCCACCCTGTCATTTAGATTGTTGATTCGATCCTCTGCTTCATCTAATCCGATGTTGATTCCCTCTAATGTATTCTTCATTTGAGGTATTGTATTCTTTGTTTCTAACTGGTACTTTTTTATGGTTTCTATCTTTTTATTATATTTTTTTTTATTTTTCAGTTATCGTTGACATATAATACCATATTAGTTTCAGATGTTCAATCGTGTTTAGACATCTGTATAACTCACAGAGTGGTCGCTCCAATAAATCTAAGTGCCCTTCTGACACCATACATAGTTATTTCAATATCATTGGCTATATTCCTTATGGGACTCTTTATATCTTCAGGACTGTCATAACTACCAGTTTGTACTTCTTAATCCCCTCCCCCTTTTTCACTGACTCCCACAACTCCCCTCCCATCCCGTAACCCTCAATTGTTCTCTGTAGCTATGAATTTGCTTCTGTTTATTTTGTTCTTCAGATTCCACATATACATGAAATCATATGGGATTTGTCTTCCATTTACTTCCTCCACTCAGCACACTACTCTAGGTCCATCACGAAATGCCTTTCCCTATCTCGTTACTTTTACTCTTAAGTGTCTTTTAATCTTAAGTGAGTCTTTTGCAGGCAGCATATGTAAGGGTCTTGTTTTCTTATCTATTTAACCACCCTGTGTCTTTTGATTGGAGCATTTAATTATTTTCATTCGAAGTACTTGTTGATAGATATGTGGTTATTGCCACTATTTATTTAGATTTGTGATACATATTTTTTCTTTGTCTTAAAGAAGTCCCTCCAACATTGCTTGTAATACTGGCTTGGTGGTAAATAAACTCATTCAGCTTTTTCTTGTCTGGGAAGCTCTTTATCTGTCCTTTGATTTTAATGATAACTTTTGCTGGGTAAAGTAATCTTTGTTGTAGGTCCTGGGTTTTCCTCACTTTGACTATTTTGTGCCAAGCCCTTCTGGCCTGTAAAGTTTCTGTTGAGAAATTGGCTGGCAGCCTTGTGGGTGTCCCCTTATATGTAACTAATTGCTTTTCTCTTGCTGTTTTTAAGATTCTCTCTTTGATTTTAACCTTTGGCATTTTAATTATGATGTGTCTTGGTGTGGGTCTCTTTGGGTTCATCTTGTTTGAGACTCTCTGAACTTCCTGGGGTTGTATATCTATTTCCTTCCTCAGGTTACATAGATCTGCTATATCTCTCAGTCTTGACAGGGTGGCCTCATATAGCAGGTGTCCTGTGGGGCCTAATGGCACAGTCTCCTTGGTTACCTGAGCCATGCATCCCTGGGATGCCTCTTGTATAGGTCGTGTGTGCCCTCCTATTGTAGTTGAGCCTTATTCGATGTTGGCTTGTCAGTGGATGGGATTAATCCTCAGGCTGACTGGCTGGGAGGACTGGCCATGACTACAGCAGACGAGTTACTGTGTGGGGTCTGACCCCATAAAGCAGGAGTTGCTTTAGTGAGGTTCTAGTGCCAACCGAGTCTGCCCTTTGGGGGTGTCATTTGTGGAGCTTGTTGGGTGGTGCTCTGGTGTGGTCTGAAGATGGCCACCAGGCGTGTGTATATTCTGGAGCCTCTTGAGGGGGTCTCCAGTGGAGGTCAGGTTCAGCCACTGCTTGTGCCCAGCTTGGGGCCTGTGAGGAGCTACATAGTGATTTGCAGTTGATTGCTGCATGTTCTGGGCATGGGAGTGCTTGGGAGAGGCTGCTCTGTGACCTGAGGCGGGCTACCACTAGTGTCAGGCTTGGACCCTTGGTGAGCACCACTCTGTGAGCTGACGTCAGCTATCACTCGTGCTGGGTTTGTGGCCAATTAATTGAAGCAACATTTAAGCTGAGATTTGGCCACTGCTTATGCCAGGATTCGGGCTGTATGATGGGAATTACAATACAAGTTGAGACCAGTCTCCGCTTATGCTGGGATTGGGGTAGCTTAGCAAGGGGCACGGAGCACACCGAGGTCAGCGGCTGCTTCCTTGAGCTGTGTGGGCCTTTGAGAAATTTTAGGAAAGTCTGCAGCACGAGCTGAAATAGCCGCCTCTGTGGAGGAGATGCTGGAAGAGCTGAGCTGGGCGCCTGGGCTGGGTATGGCAGGGTCTAAGGTCACCGTCAGTGTGGGGCGAACAGTGTTGGCCAGGTGGGTGGAGAGCACAGATGTGGCGCCCACTGGCGCTGGGCTGGCTGGGTTTGGGGAGGGCTCAGCAAGGAGCAGTGGCACCTCCCAGCACTTCCCTCCCTGGAAAAAGCTGTCCAAGCCCCTGCCCCTCCCACCCCTGCCCTGAAGCTAATCAGTTCAGTTCCTCCTGGTATGTCCCTGGCACTTTCAAGCTGCTGCCTCTGACCCGGAGACCAGAGCAAGTGAGGTGTGAGTGAGTGAGTCTTTGCTTGGGTCCTTTACGACCTGCAGTGCGTCTCACTGGGATGCAGTCCCCACTGGTTTTCCCAGCCTGATGCTAGGTGGCTGCTCTTCCCGGCACTGGTGCCCCGGGCTGGGGAGCTGGGTGGGCTCTGCAGCCCCTCGCTCCTCAGGAGTTGCTCCTGATTTTTAATCACTACCTCATGGGTGTGGGACCTGCCCGTTCTGCATCTCCACCCCTCCTGCCAGTGGCTGCTGCTACTTTTTTCTGATGTCACATGTGTTTATTTCTTAATTACAGCTGACATTCAATATTACTTTCAGATATACATCATAGTGGGTAGACATTTATATACTTTATGAAGTGATCCCCCTGATTAGTCTAGTACCCACCTGGCACCATACATGGTTATTAAGACATTATTGACTATATTCCCCATGCTGTACTTTACATCCCGGTGACTGTTTTGTAACTACCAATTTGTACTTCTTAATCCTTTCAGTTTTTTTCATCCAGGCCCCCAAACACCCTCCCATCTGGAAAACACCAGTCTGTTCTCTATCTATGAGTGTTTCTGTTTTGATAGTAGGTTCATTCTGTTTTTTTAGATTCCACATATCAGTGAGATCATATAGTATGTGACTTATTTCACTTAGTATAATACCCTCTTGGTCCATCCAAATTGTCGCAAATAGTAAGATTTTATTCTCACACTGCTAAGTGGTATTGTATATATGCACCTCCTCTTCTTTATCCATTCGTCTACCCATGGACACAGGTTGCTTCCATATCATGGCTATTGTAAATAATACCACAGTGAACATAGGGGCACATATCTTTTCAAATTAGTGTTTTGGCTTTCTCTAGATAAATACTCAATAGTTCTATTTTTAATTTTTTGAAGAACCTCCGAACTGTTTTCCCTGCACTAATTTGCAGTCCCACCAGCGGGGTTCCCTGTCCTCCACATCCTCACCAGCACCAGCTGGTTGCTGATGTATTGATGATGGCCATTCTGGCAGGTGTGAGGTGATATCTCGTTGCAGTTTTAATTTGCATTTCTCTGATTAGTGACATTGAGCATCTTCTCATATGTCTTTCATATGGCCACCTGTATGACCTCTTTGAGGAATGTCTATTCAGGTCCTCTGTCCATTTTTTAATTGGATTGTTTGTCTGATTGGTGTTGAGTTGCTTGAGTTCTTCATAGATTTTAGATATTAACTCTTTATCAAACTTATCATTGGCGAATATCTTCTGCCATTCAGCATGCCGTCTTCCTTTTTGTTCTATGGTTTTCTTTGCCGTGCAATAACTTTTTGATCTGATGTAGTCCCATTTGTTTATTTTTTCTTTTGTTTCCCTTGCCTGAGAAGATATATCAGAAAAGCTACTACTAAGAGTGATGTCAGAGAATTTACAGTTCTATGTTTTCTTCTAGGAGTCTTATTGTTTTGGGCCTTACATTTCAGTCCTTAATCCATTTTGAGTTTATTCTTGTATGTGGTGTAAGAAGGTGATCCAGTTTCATGTTTTGTATGTATCTGTCTAGTTTTCCCAGCACCATTTAATGAATAGCCTGTCTTCACCCCATTGTATGTTCTTGCCTCTTTTGTCATAGGTTATGAGAGCATGTAGGCATGGGTTTATTGCTGGGTTTTCTATTCTGTTCCATCAATCCGTGTGTCTGTTTTTTATGTCAGTGCCATGCTGTTTTGATGACTATGCCCTTGTAGTATAGTTTGATATCAAGTAGCATGATAACGCCAACTTTGGTTTATTTTCTCAAGATTGCCATGGATATACAGTTATTTTTTATGCTTTCATATAAATATATGTTCTAGTTCTGTGAAAAATGTCATTGATAATTAGATAGTGACTGCATGGAATCTACAGATTGCTTTCAGTAGTATGGATATTTTAACAATGTTAATTCTTCCTATCCATGAGCATGGTATATATGCTTTCATTTATTTGTGACTTTAATTTTTTTCAATGTCTTATAATTTTCTAACTACAGGTCTTTTACCTCCTTAGTTACATTCACTCCTAGATGTTTTATGTTTGATGAAATTTTAAATGGGATTTTCTTAATATCTCTTTCTGACAGTTCATTATTGGTGTTTTAAAATGCAGCTGATTTTTGAACATTAATTTCGTATTTCTCTTCTTTACTGAATTCATTTGTCAGTGCTAATAGTTTTTTGGTTGAATCTTTAAGGTTCTCTCTACATAGTGTCATGTCATCTGCTGATTATGATGGTTTCTTTGTTTCTTTCCAATTTGGATGTCTTTTATTTCCTGTCCAATGGTCGTGTCCTGGACTTTCACGCTCTGTGGTGACGTTGGACACCTTTGTCTTCTTCCTGATCGTAAGCTTTCAGCTTTTCCCCGTTGAGTCTGATGTTAACAGCGTGTTTGTCATATATGGCTTTGATTACGTGGCGGTATGTTCCCTCTGTCCCCTCTTTGCTGACAGTTTTTATCACAAATGGAGGTCAGATGTTGTCACTTATTCTGCCCCTACTGATAGGATTATATGACTTTCATCTTTCCTTATGTTTATGTGGTATGTCACACTGATTGATTCGTGGTTGTTGAAGCAACTTTGTGTCCCAGGAATAGATACCACTTGGTCACGGTGTGTGATCTTTTTAATGTGTTGCTGAGTTTGGTTTGCTAATATTTTGTTGAAGATTTTTGCATGCGTGTTCATCAGGGATATTGGCCTTTTTCTTTTTGTAACGTCTTCGCTGGTTTTGGAATCAGGGTGATGGTGGCCTCATAAAATGCGCTTGGGTGCCTTTCTTCCTCTTGAAGTTTTGGGAATAGTTTGAGATGAATGGGTGTTTGTTCTTCTTTGAATCTTTGGCAAAGTTGGCTTGTGAATGAGGCTTCGTCTTTATCAGTCCTATAACTAACCTTTAGTTACAGGACTTCTTTTCAGCTCGTTGCTGGTGGTTCTCAGTGTGGCTGTTCTGTGATTTAGTTGGAATTTTGACGTTGTGGGGGCGGGGAGGTGAGCACAACATTTATCTGCTTCACTGCCCTGGCCAGAACAAGTCAGTCCGTTGGTCATGTTAACAAGGAGCAGTTTCAGGTGAGTGGCTGGCAAATGTCAGATGAGAGGGGTTCGAGAGCGAGTGGGAGGACAGGCACTTGGAGACTGTGTACGAGAGGAAAGCTGTACGAGTTAGGATAGTGCGGGTTATGCCGCGGTAACAAGCATCACCGGGAAGTTACTCTCTTCACGTGAGGACAGATTCTTGTTAGTAGCATGTATGTGACATGTGTCAGCCAGAGGCTCTCGTCATTGGAATCCCACTGTCACCCAAGCTGGTAGAGGGTCTCTAAACATGACCTTGCATGATCACCATGGGCCGGGCCAGGCAGGCAAATTGTGCATCAGCCTTCTGAGCTTCCAAACGAGTCACAGGCCTAATGATAAAGGGGCGTCCACGAGTAGCACCGGTGAATAACGTGAAAAGCATACCCGTGGTTAAATCCTCCATTCACAAGCATTGCCGAGGGGGGCCCACTGTGGGGGGCGTCACTCCGGGGACAGAGCTGGTGCTGGTACCTACGGCCGAGTCCTGTCCTCGCTGAGTGCACCGCGTAAGGCGTGGGCCAGCCACATGTGAGTAAACGGTGATGAAACAGAAAACGGTGCGGAGTGTGGGGTGTGCAGGTCCCTCCAAGTCACGGAGTCGGCATGCGGGGCCACCGGAGGCCAGCAGCCGCGGTCTGCGGCCGTGTGTCCGTCTAACCCCACAGGAGCTGCTGGTGAGTTTTAAGCACAGGGATGACATGATCTGATGGTATTTTTAAAACATTATTTAGTCCCCTGGGATAACTCAGCAGTAAAAGAGGATGAATTATTGATGCACACAACACCACCGATGAATCTCAGAGACATAATGCCGAGGAAAAGAAGCCAGATTGAGTGAGCGTGCAGCATACAGTTAGATTTATGAGATGCCCAGGTGCAGGCAGCTGATCTACGGTGACAGAAACTGGAGAGTCGATGGGAATTAATTAACTGGTGAGGGGCAGGAGGGAACTTCCTGGGAGGAGGAAATTCTCCGTCTTGTTTTGCAAGGCGGTCGCACTAGTGCATGTCACACACACATTGCATATATGTACACACACCTATTGCGTTTTATGTAATTTATATGTACACACACACCTGTAATCATTTGTGCATGTGTGTGCTGAGGGGCAGAACGGAGGCCAGCTGGCAGCGTGTGGCGGTGTTGCAGGTGGGGGCTGACGGCCACCTGGACGAGGCTGGTGGCAGAAGTAGATGGATTTGAACAATGTATTCGTTTCTTCCTGGAGCTGCTGTGACAAATGACCACAAACTCAGTGGCTTAAAATAACGTGAATTTACTCTCCAGCAGCTCTCGAGGCTGAGCGTTCCACGTCAAGGTGGTGGCCGGGCCACAGTCTGAAGGGCCGAGGGGAGGACCCCTCCTGCCTCCTCCAGGTTCCTGGCGTTGCCTCCGTGCTTGGCTTATGGCTGCATTATTCCCGTCCTGCTTCCGTCTTCACATGCCTTCCCCTCCGTGTGTCCTGTTCTTTTAAGGACACGTCACTGGACTTAGGACATCCTGGTCCATTGCCACCTCGTCTTAATTACACTTGCAAAGGCCTAATTTCCAAATAAGGCCACACTCTGAGGTTCAGGCTGGCATGGATTTTGGGGAACACGAACGACCCAGCACATACAGAGTTGGGAGGTAGAGCAGAAGTGATTGAATATAGTGGGAAAGGGTGATGGAAGAAAGACTCACGTGACTCAAGTTTCAGCTTGGGAACAACACGTAGAGGTGCCCTTGACCACGACATGGGGCAACGGAAGGGGGAGTGAGTCTTGGGGAGACCTGGGGGTGTTGTTTGGGGCTCGTGGAGTTCGAGATGCCTGTTAGACATCCCCGTGGGAGGCTGGATGAGTAATCGTGGTATCGGGAGTCTGCGGATGGTGTTCGAAGCCGTGGATAGGATCCTGCGGGGGGTGGGGGGGAGTGCAGACAGGGAGAAGAGGCAGAGTCTCTAACTCTGGAAGGTTTTGAAACGGATGGAGAGAGAAGTGCCAGCAGCATCTGTGACCCTTCAGATGCACAGACACAGAAATGCACGCCACAGGAACAACAGTAAAAGGGGAAGAAAAGGCGACATTTTAAGACATTCGGTGGCACTACAGGGATAAATCAGAAATATTTTCCACGTGTTTAACGTGACAAAGCAAACTACACACCTTCTCCTAATTCATTTCAAGCGGGATAAGAAAACTCTTCTGATTTTCAAAGCTTGAAATAGCTGTCGTCATACTCGGCATCAGAAATGTTCCAGGCTCACGTTCCCCTTCCTCACGATGGTTAGGCTCCCGCAGAGAGAGCTTGCGGGGCCCACTCTGCACGGGGCCCCGGGCGCACCTGGCACAGGGCGCAGGGAGCCTTCCACACAGGTCTGCTTCCATGGGGGACAGCCCACAGAGCACCCCTGGGACGTGAGGGTGAAATGGGGTCTCAGGGTCCCCGTGATGTGCTGGGGGCCCGGACATAACCCACCCACCCGCTGGTTCAGAGGTCACAGCCGCCTGGGCAGGGTGTTTAAAGTAGGTGAGCCTGAGAAGTCCCACATACCGCCCTATTCACAGAGCGCCCGCTTGGGGGGCAGGCGCACGTGGGGTGCAGTAGTGCGACTAAGCCAGAGCCTTTATCTGCCGGGCTGTTAGAGGTCAGGGCCAAGGTCCAACTGGCATCTTCTTGGCCAGCTTTTCAGAGCAACGTCGTGGATGAAGGTGGATAATTGTGCCTTTTAACCAGGAGATGTGGTGAAGAGTCCATGATCACTCATTCATTCATTCATTCACTTATTATTTATTTGACAAATATCTACTGAGCGTCCCCTACGTTCCGGCAGTGGGGATGCCATGGTGGACAAATCCCACCCCGTCCACTTCCTCTCGCGCTTGCTCTGGCAGCGGCGGCTGCCGTTATAAGTAGGTAAATTCACAAGCGAGTGTTAAATCGTCCATACCTGCTGCAGGGTTCATGAGAGTCACATGGGGGAGGGACGATGGTAGACCAGAAAACTGGGGAAGGCTCCTCTGGGAAAGTGATATTTAATTTGGAGTCAAAGAATGACTGAGCCAGGCAGAGCAGGCGGGGAGGGCGGTGCAGGCGTGTGCTGTGCCTGGTGGTGGTGGTGGGGGGGGGAGGCGTGGCATATGCAAAGGGACTGGGGTAGCGGAGGGCTCCGTGCGCTGGAGTCGGGGGAAGATCAGAGGTGGACGCCAGGGGCGCAGGGGAGAGGAAGGCCCAAAGAGCGTCTGGAGAGTCTGGCCTGGGCCTGAGTGCGAGCTCCGGGAACGGGAGGGACAAGAGGAAGTGGCACATGTGTGTCCACGGCACGCGTCTGGCACGGGGTGACTGCTCCACAGTACAAGCCGTTACCCCAACGCCCGAGGGGGGCCCAGTCAGCTCTCCAGAGGGACGGGGCGGAGGGTGCCGGTCACCCAGCCCTGAAAGCCGGATTCCAGCGGCTGCCGACCCTGAAACTTCGGTGACATCCGCCCCGGCCGCTCCGTCATGTGCCTGGGGACCGGCGGGCTGAGCGGCAGGCATGACTCCCCGTCCTCGCCAGCATCTCGGGTGCACTCCTGGCTCTGCTCCCGTCCTGGCGCGCGGCACGCAGCCCGAGTCCTCTGCCCTCTGCCCTTCGTGCAGGCCGTCCGCTGCGTACGTGCCGCAGCCTTTTCTTCTCTGGGTGACTGAGCCTCTCTGCTGACTTGGGTGGTGCCCAGCTGGCCGCTGACCTCTCCCCGGGGGGCTCCTTCATCACCAGCCGCTCAAGGCAGGTCCCCACACGGGCCAGCTTCCCCCGCTGCAGGCGGGCCCAGGATCGGGGCCGACGTGTTGTCTGTGACCCCACGTGGGAGAGGTCTTTAACCCAGAGCCTCGTGGTGGCAACACAAGGGTGCGCTGGGGACCCCCAAACCCACATCGTGTGTGAGCCCGCAGCCTCGGGCCAACCTGGGGACACTCCCAGCCCCGCCCCGCAGGGCTGGACTTCTGTGGGCCGGACGTGGCTTCCGTTGAACTGAGAAGGTGATACTGCCTGCCTCGTGGGAATGCTGTGGGCTTAACTGGGATGAGGCAAAGAAAGTGTTCTCACGGTGCCTGGCACGGAGCAGGTGCCCAGCGTGGGGACGGAGACCCGGACCCCACGGGCATTCACTCAGCGTCAGCGCCTGACACTTCTACTGCGTCACCGCTGCTGCCACCTCTACTGCCCGTGCTCACCAGTGTGGCCCCCTGTCTGGAGGAGGGGCTCGTTTGAAATGCACATTCTCAGGCCTCCAGCCCCCAGGAGATGTTATGGGGGGGAGCCCCGCAGCCTGGATGCTGACAAGCCCTGCGAGCGCCAGCAGGGCCTGCTCAGTGCCCACCAGGGCCTGAGGTGGGGGGCGGGTTCGAGCATGCTCACGCGAGCCGAGGGCCAGACGCGGAGATGCCTCACCAGGGGCCCAGGGGACCAGGAGCAGGGCCCAGGGCCGTTGGCCTCTGCTAGTCCTGTTCTCACCGTGTTTGGTGTCCCTGTCCCCAAGGTGGTGGGGACAGTAGGGATGCTCCTGAGGCAGAAGATGCCCTGTCTGAGCCCCAGGCCCACTGGTGACCCAGCTCGTCAGGCCGCTCTGGGAGTCACAGGTGCAGACACCTGTGCAAACAGGACGCCCACCAGGTCTGCACCTGCTCTTCCTGGAGCTCTGCTCACAGGAAGCCCGGTGATGGGTGTCGGGCTTAGGAAAAGGGACGCGGGGGACCCCGTCCCAGCAGGTGCCCTGCTCATCCAGGCCCGCAGACGCCCAGCATGAGGCCTGGTGATGCCTCAATTACCAGTTAATGACAAGGACGCTGAAAAGATCCTCAGACCCCAAACCCCCCAGCTGAGGACGGGAGGCCTGTGCCCGCCGCCCACGGCCGTGACCCGGAGGGCTGCCAGGCTGCCGTCAGGATGCGCGTCCCTGCTGCCCCCTCCCGCCACCTCGTGGCGGGTTCACAGGCCCCGAGGGGGGAGGAGGACAGGGACAGGCACCGTGGACCCCGGCCGCACACTGCCCTCTCAGACCCCCCCGCTGGGGAGGGGCCCAAGGGCCCAGGGTGACCCCACCTTGTCCGTGTGCACCCCGCTGGTGAGAGGACAGGGGGACTCGAACCGCGTCCCTCCCAGATCCCAAAGCCAAACCATGAGGAAGCAGGTCTGGCCCGGTCGGTCTCTGCAGCCTCGTCGCCAGCGCCGTGTGTGTGTCTGCTGAACAGATGCGCGACCCTGAGATGACAGGGACCCTGAGGTAATGACAGGGACGGGCCCCTTGGCACAGTCCTCACAGGGCCAGGTGCGTCACGGCCACAGCAGCTCAGAGCCAGGTGTCCCTTTAACTTGATGGACAGGGAAGCTTAAGCCCTACAGCCAGTGAGTTGCAGAGTCAAGGTCTGAACTCAAGTCCCTGTGATTCCAAGGCCTTGCTTACTTTTCTATTTTTATTTTGCTGTCATAAATACATACAACATAAAACTTACCACCTTAACCATTTTTAAGCGTACAGTTAAGTGGCATCAAATACTTCAGCGTGTCATGCAGCCGTCACCACCATCCCTCTCTGCAACTCTTGCATCTTGCAAAGCTGAAAATCGACAGCCACGAAATGACCCCCCCCTCCCCCTGCCCCCGCCTTCGGGGTCCACCGTCCACTTCCTATCTCTCTGAGCGCGACAGCTCTAAGCGTCCCCTGTAAGTGGAACCACACGGTACCAGCCTTCCTGTGACTGGCTAATGTCCCTCAGCACGGTGTCCTCAAGCTTCCTCCCTGCTGTAGCGTGCGTCAGAATTTCCCACACGTGCACCGTCTGCCGAGACCCCACTTGTCCATTCGTCCGTCGGTGGGGGCTTCCACGCTCCGGCTGCCGTGAAGAACAGGGGTGTGCAAATGGCTCCTCGAGACCCTGCTTCCAGTTCCCTCAGGTTTACCTCCACAAGTGGGATTGCCTGTCTTATGCTAATGCTCTGTTTAATTTTTTTGAGGCACCACCGTGCTGTTTTCTATAGCAGCTGCACCAATTTCCTTCCCCACCAACAATGCGCGTTTCCAAGTTCCAGTTTCTCTCATTTCCACCAACGCTTATGTCGTTAATTATCTTCTGAGAGCAGCAGTCCCGGTGGGTATGAGATGGTATCTCCGTACAGCTTTGATTTGCATTTCCCTGATCATTACTGGTGTTGAGCATCTTCTCACGAGCTTATTGGTGGTTTGCTTGTCGTCTTAGGTGAAATGTCTATTCAAGTCCTTTGCCCATTTTTGGAATGGTCTTTTTTTGTTTGTTTGGTTGGTTTTTAGCAATTTTCCTATGTATGTTGGATAGTAATCTCTTTCTTACCAGATGTATATGATTTGGGAGTATTTTCTCCCCTTCGGTGGGTCGCTTTTTTAGTTCAGGAAAGGTGTCCTGACTTCTTGATACTGTCTTTGCACAAAATTTGAAAAACTTCATAAGTCCAATTTGTCTGTTTTTTCTTCTGTTGCCTATGTCTTTGGTGTCATATCCAAAAACAAACAAACAAAAAGAACAAACAAACAAACCAAAAAAAACCCACCCTTGTCCTGTCCCTGATCTTAGAGGAATGGCTTTCAGTCTTTCCCCATTGAGTTTATATCATGTTTGCTCTTTTTTTTCATATATGGCTTTTACTATGCTGAGGTAAATCCCTTCTATTCCTGATTCAGGGTTTTTACAAAAGGATGTTGAGTTTTGTGAAATGATTTTTCTGTATCTATTGAGGTGATCAAATGTTTTTTTTTCCCCCTTTCATTCTGTTGATGGGAAATACTACTTTGACCAATTTTCATATATTCAACCACCCTTTCATTCCAGGAATAAACTCCACTTGGTCATGGTGTATCATTATTATTACTTTTTTGGCATCAATATTCAAAGCAATGGATCTGTAGTTTTCATTTCCTGTGGTGTCCTTGTCTGGCTTTGCAGCAAAAACAACGCTGGCCTCATAGAATCAGTTAGAAATTGTTCCCCTTTTCACAATTTCTGGGAAAAGTTTGAGGACTGGCACTAGTTCTTTCAATGTTAGCAGAAGTCACCAGTGAAGCCATAAGGTCCGGGCCTTTCCACTGTCAGGAGATTTTTGGTTGCTGATTCAAGTTCCTTACTAGTCATAGGTCTATTCAGATATTCTATTTCTGTGATCCCGTCTCGTTTTCTAGAAATTTGTCCATTTCATCTCAGTGATCCAACTTTATGGCATACAATCATTCACACTAGTCTTACAACCCTTTTTATTTCTGTGGAATCTGTATTGGCTCCATTTTCATTTCTGATTTTAAGAATTTGAGTCTTAGTCCAACCAGCGAAAGGTGTGTCAGTTTTGTTGATCTTTTCAAAGGGCCAACTTTTGGGTTCATTAATTTTATGGCTTCTCATTTCTTTGGTTTATCTCTCTGCTCTAATCTTTATTCCCCTCCTTCTGCTAACTTAGAGTTGAGTTTGTTCTTTTTTCTAGTTCCTGAAGTCGTAGAGTTAGGTTGTTGGGTTTAGGTCTTTCTGGTGTTTCAGTACAAACATTTACAGATCCCCCCTGAGCTCTGCGTTCACTGCATCCGCTGTGGTTTCGTTTTCACTGGTCTCGAAGTGTTTTGTAATTGCCCTTGTGATCTCCCTTCGATCCATTGGTTGGTCAGAAATGGGTTGTTTAATTTCCAGAAAGTCGTGAATTTTCCAGTTTTCCTTTTGTTATTGATTTCTGACTTCAACCCCTCCTGGTTGGAGGAGACACTTGGTGTAATATCTGTCTTCTAAGTCCGTCAAGATGTAAGTTGTGGCCTTGTCCCGGGAAAGCGCCCCTCGTGTGTGTGCTCTCGTGGGGCGGAGTGTTCTGTGTGCGTCTGGTAGACGTAGTGGGTCTGTTGCTTGTTCGAGCCCTCCATCCCCTTCCCCGTCTCCTCCCTGGTTCTGTCCGTTATCGACAGTGGGTACCGAAGCCGCCAACTATCATCGCAGTATTGTCTAATTCGATTCTGTCAGTTTTTGCTTCCTATATTTTGATAGTATATCATTAGGTGAGTAAATGTTTATAATTGTTTTATCTTCTCACTCAGTGAAACTTGTATTAATCTATGATGTCCTTCCTTGTCTCTTGTAAACTTTTTTGATTTAAAATCTATTTTGTCTTATATTAGTATAATCATTCTTGCTCTCCTTTGGTTATTATTTGCACGGAATATCACTTTTCATGCTTTCATTTTCAACCTATTTTGTGTCTTTGGTTCCAAAGTGAGTCTCTTGAAGACAACATATAATTGGATCATGTGTTTTTATTCATTCTGCCAATCTTTGCCTTGATTGGAGAGTTTAATCTGTTTACATTCAGAGTAATTGCTGCTAAGCGTGGATTTCTGACGTTTTCGCAATTTCTTTCCTGTACGCCTTATAGCTTTTTTTTTGTCTCTCATTTCCTGCACTTCTATATTTTGTGTTTATTTTGGTTTTCACTAATATGTTTAAATTCTTTTCTCATTTCCTTTTGTGTATATTCACTAGTTTTCTTTTTATTTGTTTCCTGTATGCAACCATCGTATCTCTTGGGATGTTTAATTTATTCCTAAGAATTTTGATTCTTTTTGGTGCTATTAAAACTGTTTTCTTAATTTCATTTTTTAAAATTCCCACTTGAAAAGATATCCATCCCCTTTGGCAATCAGCAGCTAGTTCTCTCTATCTGTGGGTCTCTTTCTGTTTTTGTTTATTCATTTGTTTAGCTTCCACATATAAGTGAACTCACATGACATTTCTCTCTCTCTGACTTATTTCACTCAGCATCACATCCTCCAGGTCTGTCCATGTTGTCACAATGGCGAGGTTTCCTTCTTTTTGATTGCTGTATAATATTCCACTGTGTATCCATCATCGATGGGCACTCTCTTCTTTGCGATCACCGTGAGGAGTACGTCTAACATCCTGAAGTTATTTTGAATAATAATAATTTGAATTGACATCAGCTTAAGTTCAGTAACATGCAAAAACCCAGCTCTTCTCAGCCCCATCTCCACCCTTTTCAGTTGTGGATGTTGCAAAATTGCATCTCTGTGCGTTGTGTGCGGCAAAGCATCAGCTAACAATTCTTTTAACTGCATGAATCTCTTAAACTGTGTAGAAAACAGTTCAAGTTGGAGTTAAAAAGTTACCAAAGTTACAAGCCAACAATATCGGCTTGCAGACGAGCGTGTTAACTGGGCTGGACCAGGTCTGGCTTTTGGCCAAGCCAGCGTGGAGGAGGGGGAGGGGATCAGGTCTGGGGGAGTGACGTTGGCGAGACTATGTGAGGAGGACAGAAGGGCTTCTTTTTAAAAAATGATGGTTTAGGGGTCCTGGGGGTCTCGGAGAGTCGTTCCTGTGGGGAGGGCAGAAGTGGATCGGAGAAAACCCGAGGTCCCAGGTGAGCCGGCCTCGTCTGGACGAGGCACCCGTGGCCCAGGGACAGCCCCAGGAGAGGGGGGACGGGGAGGGGTGCACCGTGGGGTCAGCCGGGGCGGAGTGGAGGCCAGTGAGTGGGGCTGGGCCCTGGGTGAGTGAGGCCCGGAGGCGCAGTGCGGGGCGTCACAGGCAGGTGGCACGTGCTTCAGAGAGCCCATGTTTTCCAGGAGGCGACGAGGTTTAAAACAGGGAAACCGAGAATTGGGAATATGGGCTGCAGGGGGCGAAGGAGCCCGGGGGCAGCTCAGGGGAAGGCTGTCCTTGGGAGAGACGGGACGGCCGGGAGCGAGACGCGCCACCGAGGGGGTCAGGGACACAGTGACGATGTGGGGGGGCAGACCGGGGTGTGGCCACGTGACCCGGCCCCGAACACCGTGTCTCCTCGGAGCCGGGGGACCTAGTCTGTGCTTCGTCTCGTCGTCCGCTCGAATGCACAACAAGGCACCCGGCTCTCAGCCAGAGGCCGCGGAGTGCGGGCGCAGCGCCACCCACACGTGCGCCCTCGGACCCCTGCCCCCCGCCTTCCCGCAGCGCCCGCCGAGGGCCGCAGAGACGCCCTCGCGGGGCCCGGCTCAGAACCGGCCGGGTTTGCTGCTTTGAGTGAGTTGTCCTCGTGCCCCGGGCTCTCCTTGTCCGGGGGACCTGTCTTCTCAGTTACTGTCGTGAGGTTAAACACGTAAAGCCCTTTGCTACATGATATGGATTTTAAAGCCAACATAGTTCTTTTTTTTTGGAGCGGGGGAGAGGGGCAGTGTAGCATTTTCATCCTTCCTCCAGGTTGCAGCTTAAATGTCACTTCTGCCGAGGGGACCCCTGGGCCTGGCCCCATGGTTCTCAGCCGGGGACCAGCCCTCATTCAGGTGACCACATCTGGAGGCATCTCTGGTTGACACGACTGACAGGGTTCTGCTGGCCTCTAGGAGGTGGAGGCCGCGAATGCTGCCAACGTGCCCCAGTGCCCAGGACACCCCCACAGCAGTCATCCCGCCCCCGAGTGCCCGCAGTGCCAGGCCACGGGCGAGACTCCCCGGCCTGGGCTCCTGAGAGGGGGTCCTGGGCCCCGTTCGTTATTCTTTCTCCAACCCCTGCCGACTCCCTCGTGCACTCACTGCGGTCTGACTATCTGGAGGCTGACTGTGAAACAGTCCTTTTATCGTCCGTCAGCCTCACGGCACAGGTTCTGTCTGTCCGTCCACTGCCACACACCAGTGCCTGGCAGGACGCCTGGTATACAGCAGGTGCCCAATCACCACCTGTCCCTCAATGAACAGAGAGGAGCCTGTAATGAAGGGTGATTTTCTGTATGGAATTGAGTCTGCACCTCCAGTTTACACAGATCTGCTTGATGACTCAAAATGGGATTGTGCTCCACCTCAGATAAGATTTGTATCAGTCCAATCAAATCCTGTTGTCCAGGGTATCACGTGACATGGTGCGTGGCCTTTTTGGACGTGTCTGTGACACGTATGTTGAAAGTTCACCGGCTCCCCAGCTGCTGAAACATAACTGAGACAAAGAAACAGCATAGACCGAGTATCTAATTATAAAATGTCACCATTTTTATTGTCATTGTAAAGAGGTGTATCTCAACCCGATTGTAACAAAATTACCACAGCTTATTCCAAAAGAAAATGTTAATACAAGAGATCTTAGAAAATTAAACACATTTGTTTAAAAAGTCTATCGTGTAAACCTTACCACGGAGGGCAGTGAAGATGACACCACGTTTCAGAGCGAACCCCGCGGCCGTCCAGGCCTCACCCCCACACACACGGACCCGGCGTGTCGCCTTGTAACCCGACAGGCAGCCCCTGGGTGCGTCCTGGGAGACTCTGGCCAGGCCGAGGGCCTTTACGCTGGGAGGGCCTTGGCTCCCGACCCAAAAGGCCCCCTCCTCCGAGAAGCCGGCACCTGATGAGGCTCAGCGCGTGGCACAGCACGGGCGCCAGGCAGGGAGAGGCTAAGGCAGGGGTGGTCGGCCTTTGGAGGAGGAATCCCGGATAACGAGTCTTCCTCGGCCCTGCCCCCACCCGCGGACGTGTGTGCTCTCCAGGCTGGTTTCGCCAGGGCTCAGAGAGTCTGCTCGCAGACGCGCCCTCTGCCGTGTGGTGTCCGAGGTCCTCAGCCCCAGCCTTTGCGTCCCCCATGTGCGCCACACCGATGGGAAGGGAAGGGAAGGGAAGCGTCACAGGCCAGTGAGCGCCCTGTCCCCTCGCAGGTCATGGCGGCAGGGCGCAGACCCGATGAGACTCGAGGGAGGACGAGCCGGCCAGTGGTTCCCCCGTTGTGATGGGAAGACAGTCACGTGACAATAAGAACCGAACCCCGGACCTCAGAACACCCAACAGGCGGGGCGCACACCCGTGTGTCAGCCTCAGCCACCCGGAGAGACCAGGTTTCTTTCTAGAGAACGGACTCGCGGGGGGCAGTGGCCCCATCAGCGTGGGCGTCAGGGTCTGCAGACAGGGTGGGGGCTCCGTGGCAGAATGCAGAGCCACCGCCGCCAGCCCCAGACGGGGACGGGGCGATGGCTCACGGCTGTGACGGCCAGAGTCCGAGCCTGCGGGTCCACGACGCAGTGGGGGCAGGCGCGCCCGGAGCGGGCGGTGCTCCTGTTGGTCCAGCAGCTGAAGTTCTGTTTTGAAAACAATCAAGACGCATGAGAATGAAGGTTCTGGCACGGACGTATTAGATAGAACATACAGTACAAAATTAGCACAGAAGCCAATCTGAACAGCAAATATTTAATGTTCGCTTTAATGAAACAACACACAATATTTTGAAAACGGATCATGGCAAAAGACCCTGCAGACGCCATGAGCGCCCTGGCTGCTGCGCCCCCGCCCACAGGCTGCGAGGACGGCCGGCGAGGGTGGCGTCGTCCCAGGGGACCCGCGGAGGGAGGGTTAGGACAGTCGTTGCCTCTGGTTAGAAACGGGGTACGCCCCGCCCAGGCAGCCTCTGGGCCAATCCACACTTGGCTGGGGGGTACCCCGGTGGGGTCCTGGGCTCCAGCCTGGAAGCCCGCCTGCCCCGTGCTGTGCGCCCTACGCCAGGCGACGTGGTGGGGCAGGAGCCAGCGCTCGGACGCAGGGCCGGGCTGCGGAGGGGGCGGTGAGGAGGGTGCTTGCCGGCACCCCAGGGAACGGGGCCTGGCCTCCACGTGAGGGGCCCCATGTGAAGGTAAACGGGGGGTGTATGGGGGACCAAGGCCTGGAACCCCGCGACCTGGTCCTCCAGGGGCAAACTGTCCTGTGTGGAACCAAGAGGAAGGAGGCCCCAGGCGGCCCAGCTGCAGCCCCCGGTCCTCACTCCCGGTTTTTGGTCCGGTTCTGGGCCTGTGGCTTTCACGCTGGCTGCACCAGCTTTCTCGGGTCTGCGGTGTAAACAGCCCTGATGGCCTGTTTTGTTGCGGGCACAGCACGCGACCTGCCGCGCCGGTGAAGGCTCAGTGGTTGGTTGTCCGAGAACTCCTCTTAATCAGCTCGGAGCAGGGGGCGGAGCCCAGTGCAGTCTCAGACCTGTCCCCAGCCCTGGCCACACCCCTGGCTCTCTCCGCTTGCGCCTCTTGCTCAGTCTCACAAGGTGGCACCTCGTCCTTACGACTCAGGTGACCCCTTTTGAACCCAGGAAGTGCACGGATGCGCCTGGCTACTGGGGACAAAGGCGACTGCCGTGGACGCCGCTGCCGCTCCCCTGCAGGGCCTGACTAGACCAGCCCAGGCCGTTCCAACCTGGGCTCGGCCCGCGGGCGGGGCCGAGGGCTGCTCTGCCAGTCCCCTCCAGGAACCCCAGCTTTCCCCACTAGGGAGCGACGTCTCTGGCCAGCCCTCCTCCTCCCGGGTTTAGTTCATCTGGGGGATGAAGGAAGAGACGAAGGAGATGATGGCAGAGACGGACCCCACTGGCGTCTGTCCTGTTCCTGCTAACAGCGCGTGGGCAGCCGGCCTGCCTTTGGGGGGACACAGAATAGGCTCCTCGGCCCAGCCCAGCATGGTCCTCGTGCTGAGAGGCAGGCCCCGTGCGTCCCTCTGAACGGGGAGGCCTTCCTCTCCGAGCTGCAAGCTCTGCAGGTCCCCAAGAATCTCCTCAGTGGCGCAGGCGCGTTCCCTCTGAGGGGTCACGGGTGCCGAGGGGGCATTCGGAGGGGACAGCAGCCTGCACTCTGAATCGGATCCAGGTCGGAGGGCAGACCAAGTCCTAAGGGGGTGGCGTTTCGTGCCCCGGGTCTCGGCCTGGACTTCCCTGAAACCTGGGTGGTGGTCTTCCTTCTTGAGGAGCTGGTGGGGGGGTCTCCCCTAAGTCTGTCCATCACACTGCAGAGCAGGACCCGCCGTGCTTTGAGCAGCTGAACGGATTGAATCGTTGCAGAATATCTGTGATTGCAAAGTTAAGGCTTCCAGGAGTTGCTGCCACGTGCGTGTCACGCGCATGTCTGAGCTGAAATGAGAGGGGGTGTCGCATGTTGGAGGTGAGGCCAAGGTCTCTGCGTGATCACGGGAAGGGGGTGCAGGGAGCAAGCAGCGCGATGGCTCCGTGTGGCCCCCAGTCTGGGAGAGCAGGGCCAGTTTTCCGGGGATAAGTAAGCTTTGAAAAGCGGGAGACAGGGTTTTCTCCTTTCTGAACGCAGGTCGAGTGCGGACCTGCTTCCCCTGGCTTGGCCTCTGTGCCGTCGGGGCCCTGGGGCCTCTCTTTTGTTAATTTTGCTTCTTCTGTTTTCTTTCGTTTTGTTTTGTTTAACTCTGTGCGGGAAGTCGCAGCAGCTTGCTGGAGGGGGCGGGCCTGGGGGCCGCGAGGCCGGGTTCACGCTCAGACCGTGGCGGGTCAGGTTCCAGGAGAGGCCGCCCCACCGGGCGCCGGGTCGGGGCTGTGGCTGACATGCGGAAAGAGGGGCCCCGGGGGCCAGGCCCGCGGCCGGCAGTGCTGGGTCAGCCCGTCAGCTGGGACCAGAGGGCGGAGGAGGCGGGTGTGGGGCGGCGTGAGCTCGAGGTGGCCCCGTCGGCCTGGGACTCGGAACTGGCCCAATGGGCAAACGGGAAAGAGAAAACCCATGTTGCCTCTCGACCGCAGCGCCCCCCGGGGCCTCAGACACCCACGCGCTGACGGCAGAGCCCCCCGCCCCACACACGCCCGCTCCCAGCCACGGAGGGTGGCAGGCCCGGCGCGCCCCTGGCTGACGTCAGCCCAGCTTCCGTGGCTGCCCTGGCCGGGGGTCCTGGCTCACGGGAGCACCACAGGTGGGAGCACAGCAGAAGCCTGTGTGACGCTCTCTGGAGTCTTCCTCCACCCGGAAACGGTCGCTGTCCCCCCAGGCTGTGCGCCGGGTGTACGCGGATGAGCGGGAAGGTTCCAGGTGGGGGACAGGTGAGCTTTCCCCCGGCCACAGCTCACACACGCTTACGTCAGGTCACACCTACTCTCACGCAGTCTATTTCACCACCTTCTGACCGTCCCCCCCAGAAAACGCAGCTCTTCGTAGCGGCTTCAGCGGCCGAGGTGGGCGACAGCCCCCTGGCCCGGGTGGCCGTCTGAGCCGCAGGGAGGCTGGAGGGGCCCGGGGGCTCCACGCCCTTGTCTTCACGCTGCTCCCCATCAGCAGGGCCTGTCCTGCGCTGGGGGACAGAGGATTCAGTGGGGGTCACACAGGGTCCTGCTCACACTGAGCATGTGGGAGGGCGGAGGGCGCACTGCGAGCCGCGTCTTTAGGGGACAGTCACGATCTGTGCAGAGTGGACACTGTTCGAGCTCAGAGGGGCACGCCGAGGGCCCAGAGCCCCAGGAGACCAGAGCTGAGTCTCTCTCACGACCTTGTGGCCCCCTGAGCCAAGGCCATCGATTCTGGGACAGCTCAGGGCTCTGAATGCGGGGTCACCAGGTTGCTGCCGACGGCCGGCCTGGATGGGTGGGGTCCCCTCAAGCCTGACAGAGGTTCAGGAGGGCCCAGGGGGCCTCAGGCTTCCCACATGGGCTGGTCCTTCCAGAAGCCAGTTATGGGGAGGACGGGGACAGGCTCCAAGGGCCACAGTTCAGCATCTCTCCTGCCCCTTCGCACAAAGGCTGCTGAGCAGAGATGCCACAGCGCCTGCTGGCCGCGGCGGCGATGACTGGGGTGTCTACCGACCACAGGGGGGAGCAGAATGGAGGAGCAAGGCCCCCCCACGGCCCGCCCACATGGCCGTAAGCTGTGGCAGGCAATTACTTTACAAAGAGCAAGCGTGTAACAGTCATTCTGATTCCCACGCGGGAAAGAGTCAAGGCTGTTTCTGAGTGAACCTTCCGACCCAAAGCAACGCGGGAGCCGTGTGTCCCGCTGGGGCCCCGAGCCCGGCCGGGCGCCCACCCTCCCGCTGGCGGAACGGGGCACGGGCGCCCCGCTGCTCAGGGCGGGCCCGGGAGAGGGGCCCCCGGGTCCATGCGTCACCTAGGGGCTGCCTCGCGCTCTGACCAGTTTAATCAGGGTGTCACGTGACCGGCGGGGACGGTGTGCTCTCTGGGTTCACCAGGAGGACGTGGTCGTCGCTCCACGGTGTCAAGGGCCAGCCGCCGTGGCCAGGTGGACGCAGAGCGGCTGGGGCGGAGGCAGCTGGTGTGGCGCGTGGGGTCCGAGTCCGGGGCTCCGTCAGGGTCAGAGGTCGCCGCTCTGGGGCTCCATGTTGCGCGTCGTCTCCCGGGGGTGACCGCGGGAGAGCCTGGGGAAGCGGGGAGCCCCTCGGGGCCGGCTGCCCTTGCTCAGCGGCTCTCCGGGCGGGGCGATGTCCCTGCAAGACAGAGCAGGGAGAATCGCATTAAGCCGGGGCTCCCCGTGCATGTGGCCGCAGGGCGACGAGGCCCGTGGGAGGCCGGCAGGGTGGGCGCGACGCGGAGAGGCGGGGAATCCGGGGTTGCGTCAACCGTCCGTCCGAGAGAGGCGCCCGGCGTGGCTGCGGGCTGAAGCGCGTGTGCACCCCTGGGCCCGCTCTGGGGCTGGGCAAGAAGGCGCCAGCGCACCCTGCCCCACCGGCCGCCTCTCACTGTGTGTGTTCCCGCCTCTCACGGTGTTCCCGCCTCTCACGGTGCTACCGCCTCTCACGGTGTCCCCGCCTCTCACGGTGTTCCCGCAAAGGCGCACTGCAAAGTCAAGGAAAAGCAAACGCTTCAGGGAGCAGTGCGGATCAAGTCACAGAAGATGTGACTTTATGCGGGATTCCTTCTGGGAGCATGAGAAGGACAGCGCCCGTGTCTGATCACGAGGGCGAGCACCACGGCGCGAAGTCCACACCGGGGAGCGAGCCCAGCGCGGGGCATGGCGGGGACCGGCCACCACACAGGGTGGACAGCAGGGGGGCCGGGAAGGACGAGGAGGTGGCTACGCGTTTACCGATCGGCGAAGACAGGTGTGGAGAGCACGGTTTAAAATGGGGAGGGCACGACCCTGCCATGTGGACGGGACCCCGAAGGCTGTGCCAGGCAGCCCCTCACCCAGCACCCTCGTGACACACGCGTGGGCCGAGGTCGGGTCTAGGCACAGGGGGTGAGACGGCAAACCCAGCAGGTCCTCCCAGGGTGACAGTGTCACGTCACAAACACGTACGTCACAGGCAGCCAGACCCTCCTGGGAGGCAGGCCTGCGGGGCCAAGGGCACGGCCTGGGTGACAGTCTTAGCCGGTCTCGTGGCACGGGGCAGGGTAGCAGCACCCTGAGTGAGGGTCACCGCCGGAGGGTGCAGGCGGGGCGGGGGCAGTGTCTGCTTGCATTCGGGGTGACGCCTGCCTGCCTGGGGAGTGGGGGGCAGGCGGGAAGGGCGGTGTCTGGCCCAGGGGCGCACGGGGCCATGCTGTGCCCCACGCAGAGGTGGCACGCGGGCGTCTTCCCCAGGGCCGCACACCGAGTGGCTCACAACAGCACAGTGTGCTGTCCCACAGCTCAGGGGGGGCCACACGGGTCCTCCAGGGCTAAAGGCGGGGCGCTGGCCAGGCTGGCGGGCCCTGCCGGGAGCCATCTGTGCGGCATCTCCGGGCCGGTCCCTCCCTCCTCTAAGGATGCTGTGCCCACCCCGGGCCTGCCCGGGTAGCCCCCCTCTGCCCAAGACCCTGAGTCACGTCTGCAGAGTCCCCTCTGCCATGTCCAGGGACACATTCATGGGTCTCGGGATTAGGAAGTGGACATTTTGGGGGTCATTATGTCTAGCACACAGATTGTTTTTTACTATCACTTATCACTTAACTTTATATCACTGATCCTACGATCCAATGAATCTTTGTGAACCTTTTGGTTTGAATGGTTTTAAAGGACAGCGAAATATTTCATTGGTGGCCTGGATGCTAACATGTTCATTTTATTTTTTAAAAAACTTTAACATTTATTTTTAATTACAGTTGACATACTGTATTATTAGTTTCGGGTATACAGTTTTCATAGCTGATATACAACGTTTTATTTTCGGGTGTACAACATAGTGATTAGACATTTATATACCTGACAAAGTGACCACCCCGACCGTCTCGTCCCCGCCTGACAGCACGCAGGTGGCACGGAATTACTGGCCGTGCTCCCCGTGCTGCGCGTCACATCCCCGGGACGTTGCACATCTTGGTCCCTTCGCCTGTCCACGCATCCTCCTCCCGCCTGGCAGCAATCAGCTTCTTCTGTGCGTCTAGGAGTGAGTTTGTTCATTGATTTTGCGTTGATTCCACATATTAGCAAAATCCTACCGCATCTGTCCTTCTCGGTCTGACTCATTTCACTTGGCATAACACCATCTAGGTCCATTCGTGTCGTTGTCAAGGGCAAGGTTTCATTTTTCAGTGGCTGAATATTATTCCACTGTCTACATGTACCGCCTCCTCTTCATCCCGTCAGCTGTGGATGGGCGCCTGGGTTGCTTCCGTGTCTTGGCTACTGTGACTAGCACTGCACTGAACACAGGGGTGCATATATCTTTTCTTCGTATAAATACCCAGAAGCGGAGTTGCTGGGTCATAAGGTAGTTCTGTTTTTGGTTTTTTGAGGAACCTCCACACTCTCTACTACGGTGGCTGCACCAGTCCGCAGTCCCACCCGCAGTGCACGAGGGTTCCCTCTTCTCCACGGCCTCGCCAACAAGGCCTGTTCGTTGCTTTATTGGTGACAGGTGTGAGGTGACAGCCCACTGTGGTTTTGATCTGCATGTCTCTGATGATTAGTGACATTGAGCACCTTTCCAAATGTCTATTGACCATCTCTTTGTCTTCTTGGGAGAAATGTCTATTCAGGTCCTCCGCTCACTTTTAATTGGGCCGTTTGGTTTTTAGTGTTAAGTTGTAGGAGTTCCTTGTATATTCTTTCTGGATATTAGCGCCTTCTCAGATGCATCACTGGCGAGTATCTTCTCCTGTTCAGTAGGCTGCCTTTTCGTTTTGTGGATGGTTTCCTTTGCTGCACAGACCAAGATTTAAATAGGAAGTTAAATAGTGAGATTACAGCTAGGAGAAAATAGCAATGAGACATAAGAAAAAAACTCGTGTATCTCACCGGCCCAAAATGCTTTTAAAAAACAAACCCAACTAAGGTTACAGCACATCCTCATGCCCCACGTGGCCACAGGCCAGGGGCTTTCTGGGGGTGAGCCCTCTGCACAGCACATACAGCCCGTCTCAAGAGAACCCCGAGGCTTGGGGAGGCCATGGCCACACGGGGCGTGGCCGCTCCGGGATCCTCCCAGCCCAGCCCAGGTGAGCGAGGGAAGGGGTCACAGTCAAAAGGAAACCGTGGCCCCTGCCCGGGGGGGCCTGCATCTCAGGAGGTTCCAGTCATGATGACCTGCCGGGTACGTCTCCCCAGGGGACCGCCCAGCGAGACGCCCCCTGGTTAGCGTTCAGGATGGTATCTCGATAAGATGACAAAATGCAAAAGCCCTCCGAGCACTGCCTTCTCCCTCGGGAGTCTGGCTGTGCTTTGTCTTCTGTGCACGGAGACGAGGGCGAACATCTGACCTTGAGCAAAGTGGGGTCCTGCACAATGGCGCTTGGGCGTGTGCCCAAAGCAAACAGGACCCCTTCTGCTTTGGAACCACCCACATACCCAAGCCTCCTGCCCCACACGCCCCTCACAGGCTGGGCAGAGATGCTGCGAGGACACTGCTCGCTGTGTGGCTGGGCTTGGGCAGAATGGCACACGGGGCTCCAGCCGGCCGCCCCTAAGCCTGTAGCTGTCGCCCTCACAGCATGACACGCGAGGCCAGGGTGAGTCCTGCTTGCAGGGACCAAACCCTGTTGGGCCTGGAGAGAAGTGGCTCTGAGGAGGGACAGTCACAAGTCAGTGGCAAGCTCGTTTAGTTTTTCAGCAGATGGCACCGCCGTGTGGGGAGACAGCCTGGTGCCGGGGTCTGGGACGGGCAGCGAGGCAGGACGCCCGCGTCCAGGCCCGGCCTCGCCCGCAGCGGGCCGTGACCTTGCTGTCGTTGATTCTCGTTCCCTCGTGTGTCACGTGGGGCTGACGATCGCACGGCCCTCACGGTGCCGCAAGGACTCGAGCGGGACCCCCACGCGAAGCCACTTCCCAGCTGCGTTTCCTTAGATGGGCGCCTCGTCCCCTGGATCTAGTAACGGCGGGGTTGTTTTGAGCCTTACAGGGATGAAGTGCCTGGGACAAGGCCTGGCCACGGGAACCACTCAGACACCGTGCCCTGCACTGAGGGGCGAGGAGCCCACAGTCCTGTCGGGGAGCGGGCAGGGCAGGCCCCAGAGCACACCACGATGCCTCAGTGTGGCCGACGCGGTGCCGTGAGCAGGGCACCACACTTGTCCACCGGGGAGGGCAGGGAGGGCTCCCTGGAGGAGGAAGGGCAGAGGTGAGCTGGACGGCCCACCACGACGAGGGCCCTCTGGTGGGCCGTGTGGGCCTGGAGCCGGGCAGACGCGGCCCAGCTCCTCACCCCCCGGGAAGGCAGGATTCACCTCGTGGGTATAGAGCTAAGTGTGGGACGTCTGCCCTGTGCTTGGGGACAGTGGCCGGCCCTCAGGGCTGGCGTGGGCCGGGCGTGCTGCACACAGCTGCACCCTGAAGGCCCCCGCAGGCAGTGACAGCGAGCTGAGCCGCACGGCAGGCTGGGTGGGACGGGGCGGGGGGCAGAGGCTGCTGCAGTGACTCCCCCCAGACACGGGCGGGCGGACGCTGGCGAGGCCGCTGGCGGCCACACTCAGCTGGGGCCAGGCGGAGTCGGTGCCAGGCGTGGAAGACCCGGCACGAGGCCCCCACACCGCTGGGGGGATGGGAGCGCCTGGGCAACCAGGGCTGCCGCCGGAAGGCCTGAGCTGAGTGAGGGCGCGGGGTCACGGACGGAAGGCAAACCACGCTAAACGGCCATTTTTCCAGGTCAGGTTCGTGCACCCCTTGGCCATTTGCGTGTCTTCTTTGGGGAAAATGCCTATTCAAGCCCTTTGCCCATTTTTTAACCAGGGAAATGCAAATCAAAACCAGTGATACCTCACACCTGTCAAGACGGCTGTTATCGCAGAAGACCCCAGGTGCTGGCGGGGGTGTAAGATGGTGCAGATGCCACAGCAAACAGTACAGAGGTGCCCCAAAAACTATGAGCAGAACTAGCTACCCGCTGATCCAGCCATCCCACTGCCGGGCATTCATCCCAAAGAACGGCTCTCTCTTCGAGAGACCACTGCGGCACCGTCCGCAGCAGCTGAGACTCACGAGTCACCCACATCTCCCTGGGAGGGTGGAGAGCACGGGGCGTGTACGCACAGTGACTCGTATTCAGTCTTTAAAAAGAAGTCCTGAGCTCTACGACGACAGGGGTGAGCCCTCGTGCCGAGTGAAACAAGCCAGGCGCGTTAGGGCAGGTGCGCAGCCCGGTGCCTGAGACAGACTCAGGGGGCACGAGGGGGAGGGGCTGAGCCATCACCGGGCAGAGTCACCGCCAAGCACGACGCTGGCCCCGTAGTCGCCCCTTCAACGTGACCGGGCTGCGTGGACTGGGAGGAGGGGGCCTGGGTGGAGGCGGAGACCTGGTATGGCCCCCAGGTCCCTTCCCGGGGGAGCGGTGGGAGCAAGGCCAGGGGAGGGGACGGCCTCCAGGTGAGGACAGCCTTGCCCTGGCCATGGGTTTCCTTCTAACCAAGGCTCACTGGGGCCTCGCTGTAGCTGCCACCTCCCACTCCGTCACACTTCGGTCTTGGAAATGAAACCCTCATTCCTCACAGCCCTAGACAGCCACCGAGTCACCGCCGCGTGCGCTGTGATTCAAAGGACAGTGCCCTGTCTCTCCTGCCAGCGGTAGAAATCAGGCCCCTGAGAGCAGCTGTCTGTGCGTTGTGATAAAGCGGGGCCTGGAGGGCAGAAGCCCCACCCTGAAGTGGACTCCCATGGGCTGCGTGCGGCAGTCGCCTGAACCCCACTCTCGGAGTCGGGGCCCTGGGCTCCTTCAGTTAGACACGCAGCACTGGAGGGAGGCACGGGCTGCTCCTTCCCGCCCTTCACACACCACTGGACACACACTAGTCGAGCCAGGAACGGCCATGGCTCCTTAGAGGCGTCAGCGCGTCAGACTAGGAAGGCGCGGTGACCTCTCACCTCCTGTCCCGCCTTCCCCCCCAGACACAGCTCCAGTGCCCCACCCCCGTCTGACCGGGGACCCTCCCAGTCCTGGAACCACGCTGGCCCCTCGTCCCCCTCGTCAGGGGCCCGGGCAGCGGCGGGGCGGGGCGGGGCGAGGGGCGGGCGTGTGGCAGGGACGTTTGGAGACAGCGGACAGAACAAGCCCGAGAGCAAACAGGCGGGCGTCCCGGCAGAGGGCTGTGTCGGCGAACTAGGACAAGACAATCGTGGACATGCTGTAGGACAGGGCACCGATCCAAGGCTCTCTGTCCCCGCAGCTGGGGCCAGAGCCTGTGCTGGACTCTGGGGAAACAGCTCAGACTCGGTTTCTACCTTCAGGTTGCTCGGACCAGGGCGTGGGAGGAGGAGACAAGTGACCAAAGCCATGCGCGGTGTTGGGGGACACGTGACGCGCAGCAGAGGAAGGAGCGGGCTCTCGGGCAGGAGAGCGGGCGGGACGGGGCCCTGGAGGCGGAAGGCTGTGGGGACAAAGCTGCCCCAGTCTGCGGGGCCGCGTAGGGGCTAGGGAGGACAGATACGCGCGGTCCAAGAGTTCTAACCTACTTTCCACAGGTGTAGACCCCCTCGCTGGTGGGAGATGACGCAGCTTTTCAATGACAAAACCACCTCTCTGAGCAGTGGGCAGTGGCTTCCCCGCTACTGGCTCCAGCACCGGCTGCACTCGGCTGCCACGTTCTCCGGCCAAGGACAGACACAAAACCCACACCACAGTCCAGCTGCCATCCGAGCGCACTGCCACTGACCTGCTGACGACGAAGCCACCGCCTGAGAATGCAAGCCCCTTCCGGAGAACACGCTCGGGGACGGGCCCCACGCAGGGTTCGGGGGCACCGGTCTGGACGACGTTGGGGCTCCTCTGCTCCCAGGGTCAGTGATGAGGGGGGCAGGCGGCCACTGCTGGCGTGAGTCTCAGAGTCAGCATTTTTATCTCCGAGGCCTGGGTCACCGTGCCCACAGCTCCGATGAGAACACGGGGCCCTGCTTTCCAGGTTCTGTCCCTATCACTTACTGTGCCTTCCACACCCCACGCATCCACGCATCTCTCAGTGTACTAGTCAAGGCCTTCCTTTAAACACCGTCCCTTTTAAGTTACTTTGCCTGTGTGAGAAATCTGTATTTCAAATGCATGTACTGAATGCACAGTAGAGCATTTAAAGCACCTTTTCCTGTGTGTCGTCATCGGTTCGCTTAGCACCCACACCGTGGGCAAATATTTTCTTCTTTGAAATGCATGTCCTGGCGTGTTGGGACAATCTCGAAGGCTACACCCTGATTCCAGCCGCAACGTTCTGGAAAACAGAGCTCCAGGGACAGAGGACGGACAGTGGGGGCCAGGGGCTGATGGCAGACGGCGCCAGCGCATTCTGGGGGGGGTGGGGAGGAGCAGCTGCTCTGTTCTTGGCAGTGGTGGCCAAGGCTCCGTGTTGTCAAAAACCCCAGGACTGTACAGTAAAAAGGGCGAACTTTACCACATATATCACACCTCAGGCTCAAGCCTGGCTGGGAAGGCAGACTTTTAAAAATCTCTGCTTTTTCAGCACGAACGAGGACCTCTCCTCTGTTCGGGGTCTCCCAGGAGACAGGGACCTCATGCCCTTCCCCGGGGGTAGAGCGCAGGGGCCCTGGGGACAGAAATCTTAGACTCTGCTGTTTATCAGCTGAGCTGCCAAATGGTCACTGACAGTCCACAGGACTCAGATTCGTGTGTGAGACGGGATCACAGTAAAAGACAAATAATTAAAACATGGATAAAGGATTTGAATCGCCATTTCTCCAATGGTGATACACAAATGACCAGTAGGCACATGTAAATGTACTCAGCATCATTTGTCATCAGGAAACGCATATCAGAGCCACAGAGTCACCACCTCACGCCCACCGGGATGGCCACTCTCATAAGGACAGACAGCAGGTGGGGGCGAGGACGTGGGGACATCAGAACCCCGTGCGTCACTGGTGGGAGTGTGGGACAGTGCGGCCGCTGTGGCAAACAGCCCGGCAGTTCCTCACGATTGAACAGTTACCACGTGACCTGACTCCTAGCTGTGTCCCCGAGAGAGACGAGACGTGTCTGCACAAACCTGCACCCGGACGCTGAAAGCAGGTTCTACACGAGGGCCAGAAAGTACACAAACCACCCACCACGGGCGAAACCAAACGCAGGTGAGCCCCATTTTCCCTCTCGTGTTCAGCCACGAGAGGGAAGGAACTCTAATGCACGTGACAGGTGGCGCACGTGCCACCCCCAAGATACCGCCCTGGCACGCTGCTTTGGGGTAAAGGCACACAAGAAGCAGCCTGCCCTCTTCTTCTTACAGACGGGTGACGGTCCCTGTGGCAGACGTCCTCCCTGTGCCAGAAGGACAGTCGCCTCTCATCATCGAGGACGAGAAGGGGAGCCCAGGAGAACCCTGTGCACACTCATCTTGTTAAAAGAACCCTTCTCTTCCTCCGGCCCCTGCGCACAGCCGGGTTTAGTTTCTGTCCCACAGCCGCCTCTCTGTCCCACCCCGTGTGAAAGCAGCGGCTCTGCCCTCTCCCCGTGTCCCCGTGTCCTTCCAAGGGCTCCGGTGCCCTGCAGTCCCCACCCTCCCACAAACCCGAGCGCTTTCCCCTGGGACGCGGGCCCCGGGAAAACCCTGAGAGGGGCGAGGAACACGCCACATCCTCCACGTGCTATGACACGACGAACCCTGAACATGCTGCGCTCCGAGAAAGCCGCCAGACGGGGAGTCAGTCCACGTCGAACGACCTCGTTCGTGGGGCGGTCGGCAGGACAGGAAGTGAGTTCGCGGCTGCCCGGGGAGCAGTGAGGACGATGCACCAACACCGACGGCGGTGATGGTCACACACACCTGAGGACGCTACACACCGTTCATCTTGTGTCCTCTTCACGCAAGGGACTCGCATGCCATGTGAACTGTGTCTCAACAAGGGTGTTTCTAAAATGACACACACAAAACTCAGAGCGCAGTCTTCTCTGGCAGGTGTTTTGACAGAGCTGAGGGATGACGCTCAATTCTGGGACAGAGCTGGGCGCCTCGGTGTCGCTTCGTAAATGCCCCTCCCTGCACCTGCTTCGGAACTTGCCTTTGGCCACCTCTGGCATGGCTCATGTCCCCCGAGAAAACTGTCCCCAGATCACAATCGAATCCTGCCCTTCGAGTCTGGTGCTGCTGGGAGCTCTTTCCAGGTCGATGCGGGGACGGTCTTAGAGCCCAGTTCAAACCAGTACGCAGGGAACAAGGGAGAAGTGACGCAGAGCCTGCCTTCCCCAAATCCACGCGACGTCAGCCTTCCCGGGTTGCAGAGACTGTCACGACCATGGGGACGTCTCTGGGGACATCACTTCCCTGCGGCTGGCACTTTGCACCTGGTGCTCAGCTTGGCTGGAAGGCAGCAGGAGAAACGGCCTCCTGCTGGTCACCCAGGGGACAACCCCGTGTCCCCTGGTCCCTCCCGCCCTGTCCTGCAGGGCTGAGGCAGGGAGCCCCTCTCCCCGTCCAGCCTCCCTTGCCTGAGAGGCAGCTCAGCCTTCGTTTCAGGAGCTCACTGGTCCGATCGACCTCCCCCTGCTGGCGGCCACCCAGGCGCCAGGGGAGTCCACGTCCGGGCAGCCCCAGGGGTGACTTTTCCTTTTAATAAGCCTCTGGGGCTCATTGCTATGGTGTTCTCGTCCCCAGCACACTGGTGAGGTTGATCAGATGGTGTCAACCACTCAGTGAAAATGGCCACTGGGCGAGATTAGCTTTTCATTTCACTTATCAACGGGCTTCCAAAGCCAGTCGATATTCTCAATTCAGTCGCTTGGAGGGTGGCTTCGCACGGCCTTGCCTGCTGCCACGCTGGACTCCACCCCGCTAACACCTTTAAGCGTGCTCTCTGGGGCCCCCATCTGGTGCATCTGTGGAAGGTCTCTGCAGCGTCTCCTCTGTTCCCTGCCCCTTGGTTTGACCCTGCATCCCAAGGGTTCCAGCATCCAGATGTGACCCAGAAATGTCTCTGGCAGTCACGAGAGTCCCCCAAAGGCAAGACTGTGACCTGCTCTTCCTTGGATCCCCCAGTTCCTGACCCCAAAAGACATCAGGTGAATTAATTATTTTGGATAGATTAAAGAAGACCATAGCTTGTGAAGTCTTGGGCAAAAAGTTACACAGATTCTCACTCTTTCGCCTCGTGAAGGAGGTGCTGTGACGATCGTGTCACTTTTACAGACGCGGACGTTAAAGCAGGGAGGCTAAGTCACAGGCTCGAGGTCCCACAGCAACGACCAGAGGCCGGTCTCGAACGTGCCGTTCGACCCCACAGCCCACGAGCAGATGACACACGGGACCTCGTGGCCAGGGCATGAGTCCAGGCCTCCGCGCGGCACAGACGGCGGAACGACAGACAGACCCCGCTCTGGGGGTTACGGGGAGGTGCCCCTGTGAGCGAGGTGCGCCCCTGAGCGAGGCTTCGGGCATGGATGACCTGAGCGGGGAGGCGGGAGGTGTTCTCACGTGGCGGGTGCGCGCCGCCAGGTTCCGGTGCTTTAGCTTTAAGCTTTGCGCCTCCTGCCAGATGGTTTCTGGTCCACGGGCACAAGTTAAACGGCGGTAGAAAGGGAAGTGGCGGGGACGGAGAGAATCTAGCATTAGGAACAGGTAAGGACGAGTGACGCAGGATCATCGTTTAAAAAAAAAGGAGCGACGAGGGGAACGGAACCTGACCCACCCTTCGCGGACAGCCAGCCACTGCTGGGACACAGCGGACAGTTTTCTAGTCACTTTCTACGTATACTTCTTACAGCGACTCTTTCGAAATGAAAATGGTGACTTCCTAGAGACACGTGCTTTGAAATCCGACGTGCTTCTAAGTTAAGGCGTTCTGCCCACGGCATCACGGCATGCCACAGACCTCGGACCCCTGGCCTGGAGGACAGCGGCGACCGTGACGACGCAGAATTACGACAGCTGACGTCTCCTGAGTGAGTGCCTGCCGCGTGGCAGGCGCAGAGCTAAGCGCCGTTAAGCTTCCCCCTCCCACCAGCCTGGGGGGTGAGGGCTCTGTGTCCCCTGCAGAGACTCTGGGAGGTCCCGGGGACCGTGGCCTCCGTGGGTGCTGGGGCTGGTGCACTGCCACACGCCTCCCACGTGGCGGGGCGGGCACAGGCCCCGGCCCCTAAAACGGGAGCGAGTTCTCAGGCTCTGGGCTCAGTGGCAGCCGACGGGGCAGTATTTGCAGGAGGGAAAAATGAGGTCTGACAGGTTCAGGGAAGAGTCTGCAATTCTGATTATGAATTTTCTTCCCTCGGATGAACCTTTTCATGATGCCCTCCCCCATCTGTTTATCTCACATAATCATCTATTTAAGAAATTTCTTTGATGACGTTATTAGGTTAGCCTTGTCCTACGAAAAGTCTCTGAACCTCTGTTATCACCATCGGAAAAATGGGGCTGCGAGCTGACACAGACAGCCTGGGGTGTGCCTCTGTCACAGAGGGCTCTGGGGGCTGGATCCGGGACTGCCACGGGAGTCCCTGAGGGCCTCGGGGTGCCCCATGAGTGAACCCGCTTTCGATGTATAGCTTCTAAAGGTCAGCCAGTGAGGCCAGGAGCAACAGGGACAGAGATGGGCCTAGACCCGGAGCCTTGCGTGGGGCTGGCGTAGCCCCAGGAGGAAGATGCTGAGGCCGGAACCAAGGGGGGCAGTGAGGACAGTTTCATCTGTGCTCGGAGACAACTATGGGAGGGGTGCAGCTGGAGGGGGTGGCACAGGTGACAGGTGCAGGCGGCCGGAGGAGAAGGTACAGCGTGTGCGTGAATTATGCTATTAAAACTGCAAACGTGCATTTGGCCCAGTCTGCCAAGAAGTACAGCACGAGTCCACCAAAACACTACTGTCCAGCACGGGCCAGGCGGTTCTGGTCACTGCACGGCTACAAATACACCATCTGTGACAGTCAGAACCCCACCCGGCATGTCATCCCAGAGGCAGCAGAGCCTCCCTGACTACGAGGCCCCGTGTGACCCTGCGGTCCCTTTGCCTCCCTGACCTTGGCACCCCGGCTCCGCCCGCTCTGCTCGAACTATGCTGCCCCCCCCGCCCCCTGCTGTGCCTCCAGCACGTGAGCACGCGCCACTCGGGGCCCCTGCACCAGCCGCCCCTCTGCCTGCCTCAGTCCCCCGGGTCTCCACGCTCTGTCCAGCTGCCCTTGTGGTCTCCGCGGCCGCACAGACACAGCCTCGCAGCCCCTCCCTGCACGCCTGCGACGGCCACCCCCCACCTGACGCGCGCACGCCGCTCGCCCACGGGCCGTCTGCCCCCAGCCCCAGGGCTGGCTCCGAGCAGGGGCTGTTTTACTCACTGACTAACGATCTGTGTCTGAAACGGCACCTAGCCCGCAGCCGGTGCACGGTCGCATTGGCTGGGGGGACCTCGTCTGCTGTCCGGCCCTGGCCCAGCCCGGGCTCTGATGGGCCCCAGGGGGAGCCACGCCAGCCTGATCTTACCTTTCAGTGGGGAGGCTAATTTTAATCTCTCTATTTTTACGTATTTTGAAAGCCACCCTAATTGCTTATGTTTAAATTTTCCTTTAATAAAAATACATGCATAGGAGGTAGCTGCTTAAATGTCTCTATAATTTTCTCATCATGTTTTCTTAGTTTTCTAGTCAAAATAACAGCCTTAATCGCAGCAGTCCTATATGTATTAAGAAATAAAGATGTTCCCCCTTTGTTCACTATAATTGTTTATAATTATTAATTGATCAATCTTGTCTTTATATTCTCCTGGTACTAACCTTCTCAGGTTGGGCGAAGGATGGAAAACAGGAATTTTACTTTATGGCGTTGAGCACCTACTGTGTGCCTGCTTGCTTTACATTCCGTGCCACCACCCACCACCGTGCCCTGAGGTCTGGGGTCTCAGCTCCGTTCTGTGGGTGAGGAGATATGAGGTGCGAGAATACGGTCCCAGCTCACGCGTCCAAGTGGCACACTGGGGGCCTGAACCCGAGCTGCACCATTCTTTCCAGTCGTGTGTTTCTGACATTTCCAGACACATAAGCTACAGTCCCCACCCAACTACATAATGTGTGAGTGCTCCCGAATGCCGGGGCTGCTCAGGCCCCAGAGTCTCCTCCCCTCCTGGTATTTCTGCTCTCAGAAGGGATTCCCACCAAGAGGTGGTCACGCCCCCCATCTCTGTCTCCGTGTGTGTGTGTGTGTGTGTGTGTGTGTGTGTGTGTGTGTGTGTGTGTGTGGTGTGGCTGGGGGAGTGGGCACAGTCTTGCGAGCCGGACGCCAAGGCCCCCAGGGGAGGCTCTGCCTGACTTAGCACTGAGGGCAGGGGGCAGGGCAGGGCGCCTTGTGTCCCGCCGAGGCTGGAAGGGCAGAAAGTACAGACTCGGGGAGCTGGACGAGGCCGCAGTGGGAGGGGACTGGGCCTGGGGTCTGCAGGGCCTTGCTGGCTCAGCAGGGATGGTCTCCCTTGCCCGCTGCAGCCTAAACAGAGCAGGCGCTCAGAGTCTGATGAGGAACCAGCCGAGAGCCCCACGTGCCCCGGGAAGCAGAGAGGGCTGTTTTCCCAGGATGCGCCTGGGTCTCAGGCTGGAGTCTGAAGGCCAAAGCGTGACCCCTGTAGCCCCTGCCTGGGCTCTGACCTCCCCCGACGGCTGCCCGCCCGCCCTGGCCCTCAGCCCCCGCCCTCCAGCTTCACGCATCCCTGACTCCCGAGCATCTTCCCCATTCAGCAAAGACCTCCCTGACCCCAGACCAAGCGCGGCTCCCGTGTCACATCTCAGAGCACCCTGCACGGGTCCCTTAGAAGTCACAGTTGACTCTCCGATGGCAGCAATGCCAAGGGTCCACCGCCACCACGCCCACGCCCAGGAATGTGAGGTGCTGCAGACTCCGCCACCGGACGCACTGCCTGGCCCCTGAACCTGGCCCCTGAACCGAGCCTCGAGCCTCACAGCTGACCCAGAAGGTCCCTGAGGACAGAGCCTGCTGGTTTCGTTTCCCTAAAGCCCAGCGAGGTGCCTGGGGAAGGAGCAGAGGAGGCTCCACAAATATTTTTGAATAGACAAAGGAATGAATCTCAAAGCACAGCGGACAGGAAGTCTCCTTTGTGCCCTTGTCATGATTTTACATCATAAAAGGTTACGAGAGACGAGGATATTATATATTAATAAAAGGCTCAATACAGCAAGGAGAAATAGCGGTTATAAACATTTACCCACCTAATAATAGGTCATCCAAATCTATGAAGCAAAACTGACAGAAATGAAGGGAGAAATACAGTTCTGCTATTATAGTCGGCAACCTCCACACCCCGCTCCCCATGACGGACAGAGCAACCGGACTCCTGCTCAGAGGCTACCAACAGCACAGTAAGGCCACCAAGCCTAACAGACGCGTATGGAACGCTCTACCCAGGCGCGCATGGGACATTCTCCAGGACAGACCGCGTGTGAGGCCACACGATAAGTCTTAATAAATTTAGCAAGACGGGTACACACAGTACCTTTTCTGACCTTAAGGGGATGAAGTTAGAAATCAATAACAGAAGGAAAACCGGAAAATTCACAAACCGTTGTAAAAGTTAAACAGCACACGCAACCAGTGGATCAAAGCAACCACAAGGGATAAGAGAAAATACTTCAAGGCTAACGGAAACAAAAACAGCGCACCAACACCTAGGCGATGCAGCGAAGGCAGGGTTGAGGGGGAAATCTCTAAATGCTTACGTTAAAGTAGAAAGGCCTGGAACCGACAACCTAACTTTGCAACTTCAGGGACTAGAAAAAGAACAAACTAAACCCATAGTCAGCAGAAGGAAGGGGATGCGATTAGAGCAGAGATGGAGAACAGAAAAGCAACAGAGAAATGAAAATGAGGACATGATTACTGACTTTACAGAGACAAGGATTCTGAGTGCCACGAGCAACTGTTCTACAGCAAATAGGATAACCGAGATGAAACGGACAGACCCTTTGACACACAAACCTACCAAGACTAAGTTGAAGAAACAGAAAGTCTGTGAGTGTGGAGACTGAGTAATCAAAAATCTTTCTGCAAAGTAAAGCCCTGGACCTGATGGCTTCACTGACTTTGCCAACATTTAAAGAACTAACGCCAATCCTTTCGAAACTTCCAAGTTGAAGAGGAAGGAGCACTCCCTAATCCATTCCATGAGTTCAGACAGATTGCCCTCATACAAAGCAGGCAAAGACACCAAAAGAAAACTAAAGACCCATATCTGTGACGAGCATGGAAAAGCCCTCACCAAAACACTAGCAAACAATTCAGCGGCACATTAAAAAGATTATATACCACGACCAAGTGAGATTTACTTCTAGAATGCAAGGATGGTCCAACATACAAAAATTGATCAATGCAATATATACCACATAAGCAGAATAAAGAAGAAAAACCACAATCATAGCAATTGACACAAAAAACGTATATGAAAAAATTCAACTCTCTCATGATAAACACTCTTGCATCCTTAACTTCCAGAGCACAACCAGATTGTAAGTGCATTGGTCCCACCTCAATCCTTTTAGCCACCCCAAGAAGGAAGAACCACAGGAGAGAGGCTGCATGAGGTTAAGTGGCTCACTGAGGTTCAGACAGCTACTAAGCAACTGAACTAAGACCTGGACTAAGCTCTGATGTCAGGCCCGTGCTCTGGATGTTAATAATTGCAGTAGCAGAGTTGGCAAAAAGGTACAGCACATTTCGTCCACCAGACCCTGCTCCGGGTGCATGCAGTCTACTACAAGCCATGAAGGCTTCGGCTACTCCATGTTACAGACAAGGAATCTGAGACCAGGAGAGGGGAAGTAACTTAATCGAGTTGGCTCTGACGACGAGTCAGGGGCAGGGTGCAGGCTGGAGCTCGGGCCGTGGTCACTGTCCTGTTTGATCTGCTGAGATGGGAACCAGTCTCACCCTTCAGCCTACAGTCCGCATTCCGAAGCTGTCCTTCCCTGCACTGATGCACCCCAGGGCGTGGCTGGGAGCTGGTGCGGACAGAGGCTGGCAGGCTTTCTCGTGAAGGGCCAGGCAGTAAATGCTTTAGGCTCTGGGAGTCCTACCGTCTCTGCCACGACTCCACGCTGCCACCGCCGTGTCCTTGTGACCCCCTCCCTCTTCTTTCCTAATCACTTTCATCTCTGAGGGCTCGCGGAGCGTCCCGCAGCTGTGACGCGGGAGTGGGGAGAGTGTGCTGGGCTGTGGTGTCTCCGGAGCCCAGCTCGGCTGCTTCCTAGCTGCACGTGCTCGGACGAGCCGCCTAACCTCCGAGCCCCCGTTTCCTCACCTGTAAATAACGTGAGCGAAGACTGAGGATGATGACACCTAACTCTGGTCGTCGGCCTGCTCACCAGTGGCCTGGGACCCTCCCCAGTTCTGAAAACGCGGAGCCTGAGCTACACCCCGTGCTCTAGCTAACTCCTCCTTAGGACTCACGCAGCCCTGAAACTTCTCAAAACAGATCCGAACGGGCCAGTTGTCACCGTTCCCCGGGAAGCTGCGGCATCTCGCCGAGGAGCCTGGCTGACCTCCCCGGCCCGCGGCCCTGGCGTGGTCAGGAACTTGAGCTGCGGAGCTGTGTGGCCCACGGCAAGTCCCTTCACCTCTCGGGGCCTAATTTTCCAGCCCCTCTTGAGAGGATGGTAAGGGGATGCTAGTAACAGCTCTCTAGGGCTGCCGAGAGAGAGAAACGGGGTCTCCCACAGACCCACTGACCCCGGTCGGCTGCAGAGTCGGGAATGGCAGCTGCCTGATGAATGCACCATACGAACGACTCCCTTAAAGGGGTGTCCTGGGAGGGTATCCCCATGCCGCACGCCCCACGCCTCACGGAAACCGCACGGAGCCCCCACTACGGACTCGCCCTTTCCAGAGTGAGAGGAGGTCCAGAAGGGGAGTTGACGTCTCCACGGTGACAGCTCCTTCAGATTTTACCACATCAGCCCCATGCCCGCTTCCCCGCCCTGGGGTCCAGACTCCCCGACCCCGCCTGAGCACCAGGGGACACCGTCTGAGAGTGTGGGGCTGTGCTTGCCTGTGACCGTGAGCTGTGCCCTGGGTAAGGTGACCAGGCTGTCGCAGTCCCCAGCCCCTGGCTGACGTGCGTGCTCCCCCCACCCTCCTGTGTTCGGATCAACAACAAAACCTTGATTGACAATCTAGGGCTGTGGACTTACTCTCCACAGCAGCCTTCAGCAGCCAAACCTGCAGGAGATCGTCGCTCCTGGCGACGTGAGGGGCGGTAATTCCCGTGGCTTTGGGGTGTGACAAGCCAGGGCTGGGTCTAGAGTCCCGACCCTGGCTAAGCCCCGCCCCTCCCCGCCCCCAGTCCCAGCTCCTCCTCTGTAAGGACACCCGGGACGAAGGGACACGTGCGTCCTGGAGAGTGGGCAGAGCACGTCTATCCTGCACGGCTCCTTCCAAATACCAACTCTCTGCCCCTCGGGCTGGGAGAGACCCTGGCAGCAGAGGCACCTGGGGAATCTGCTGCACGATCCCAGTCAAACCCACTGCAAGCCCCAAATTCATGAGTTCGTCCTGGTTGATCCCCTACAACAGGACAGCCTTGCCAGCACAGGCTGGCAGCGTGTCCAGAGACAGGTGACGCTCCCCACGCCATTAGGAGTGATGCGCTGGGGGGTGTGCAAAAGGCTCCTGCGCAGAGGCGTGAGCTCCTGGCTCAGTGGGTGTGGGAGGCTGGGCCGGAGGCATCGCAGGCGCCTCACACAGAACACGGCTGCAGTGGCTGCCTGTGGCTCACTGACGGCTGTGCAACAGACATACGTTTGTCCACCCACCTCCTCTTCTTTCAGGGGACCACCCCTCCTTCCTGTCACAATCATGTTCAGGCCTTGAGTTGAGGTGGCTGAATGCTCCTTCCCTTTGCCCCAGATTGGGCTAATCGGGGGACTAATTCCGTGGGCCCCAGTCATTGGCTCAGGGATGAGACACTGACACAAAGCCCAGCCAATCAGAACCTGCCGGAGCGCCTGGGAAAGCCGGGAATAAGAATCTACTGTGGCTGGAACGAGAGAGAAAAGACGTTTATTCTTCAGGACCTGGACCTGCGGGTCCACAAGGCCTGTAGCTGCCAGGGACCACCCTTCCTCCGGACAGAGGAAACCTGCTTGCAAACGCAGCCAGCAGAGCCCTGCTGACGTCAGCTGACCCTCTGGCTCCAGCCGCTCCTGGAGCTGGCCCACCCCGGGCCTTACGGCTACAGGAACTAATGAGTACTTCCTCCCGGCTTAAGCTAACCCGAAGTTTGGTTTCTGAAATTCTGCAGACCAGAGTCTCTCATGACACACGTGCCACACACCCAGGACCGTTAGAGATCGGACAGTCAGATCCCTGGGTGCCTGCCAGGGGTCCAGGCGCCTTACTGTAGGCCTTCACCTTATCCAGCACTTAGCGGACCCCTTGTCTTTGAGGCGGTGATGGCACAGTGCCCCCCCGCATGGGCTCTAGAGCCAGGGACCTGGCACCAAGACCTGCAGGGTCCAAGGCCACACCCCCAACACTTTGCCTTCAGACAGCACAAGTTCAGGAGTCAGACCCAAGTTTAGATGCCGGCTCTGACACTTACGAGCGGCGGGATTTGGTCAAGTCTTTCCGTGGTTCTAGACCTCTGACTTGGGGGTCACTAGGTCCCGCCTCTCTCAGAACTGCAGATGAAAGGAGATCCTACGTGCTGGATGCTCCACACAAGGCCGAACCCAGCGGGAGCACCAGGGCACGTGGCCGAACCGGAAATGGTGATTCGATTTAGGGATCGGAGGAGATGAACGGTAGGATTTGAGCTAACTGGTGATTAGGTCCATCTTTGCTATACTAATTTTAAAAAGGAAGACAGAAAACAGAAGTCGTGTTGCAAACACGAGCCCTCCCAGAGCTATCAGACTAGCCAAGTCTCCTTAAGTGGATCAGACATCCTATCTGGGGGGTGGGGAACTCCCTCCCCGCCCCCCCCCACCACTGTGCTTCAGAGGAGGCAGGAGGGGAAGGACCATCCCTGCCCTCTGGGCATTTACACTGGCGGGGCAGACAGCTGCCAGGGCGGGTGGGAATAGGAAAGCGGCCCACACCCTGCCTGACTGTGACAATGACGGGGTGTCAGGGTCGCTCCAGGGTGACAGTGACGGGGTGTCAGGGTCGCTCCAGGAAGACCCGGGGAAGACTGACCGCAGCAGCGAGGGCCGGGGTGGACAGCAGGCTGCCGGTCCCCGGCGGGAGGGCACTTAAACTCTGCGGGGCAGAGGGGCTGGACCTGGGCCCCGGAGCCACGTGGGCCACACACTCACGAAGTGCAGGCGCTCTGGCAAGTTCAGTGGCCTCTCTGAGCCTCAGCGTCTTCATCTGTAAGACGGGCCTGGACATGGTAACTACCCTTAAAGGGAGACTTGTGAAAATTAAATGAGATACGTCTGGTGGACAGAAAGTGCTCAACCAATGCTGGCCATCGCAACTACTAGTCACATCCTGCCCCCGAGCGGTCACTCTCTGACATGATACAAGTCTACACAGCATATCCCTTCTTTGTGCAGCTATTCCACATGCTTCGGGGTGGAAGACACTGAAAACAGGATTCCAATGGAGAAGATGGAGAAAAGTCACTCCACCAGGGCAGCTGGAAAACCTGGAGCTAGTCGAAAACGTGAATGATAGCAGGTGGACTGGGGCGGATGCACCCGCAGACCCGAGGACGGTTTGCCATGTTTCCCCTCCAGGACCCTGCAGCCCGGACAGAGGCAGCCTGATGCCTGGAAGTGGGCAGGGTGTGGGCAGGGGCAGGCCCGGGGGGCCCTCCAGCACACAGGTGGACCTCCCACGTGTCCTTGCCCTCCCCCCACTCTGTTTCCTCATGCCTCCCTCTGCGGCATCCTCACCTAAAACTCTGAGGGAGGGTGCGGAAAGATGGATGATGGCTCCCAAAGCCGTATGTGTCCCAATCCCTGTTACTCTACTTGACAGAAGGGATTTGGCAGATGTGATCGACTTAAGGATTTGCGATGAGATTATCCTGGCTCATCTGGGTGGGCCTGGTGTGATCACAAGTGTCCTCAGAAGGACAGGCAGGAGGTCCCAGTCAGGAGGGGTGGACAGAAGGGGAAGATGGCGTGACGGGAGGAGGGTGGGGCCCATGTGGGCGGCTTCTAGAACGTACCCCAGCGCCTCCAGGAGGAAGCGGCCCTGCTGACCCGCGACTTAAGTCTAGCGAGACTGATCTCGGACTTCTGACCTCCAAAACTGTGAGGGAATGAATTTGTGTTGTTTAATCAGCCGCTGAGTTGGTGATGGTTCGTTACAGCGGAAGGAAAATCCTCCGCCTCGATCAGAAGAGCTGTGTTCCCAAAGGGCGGGACAGACGCCCAGCCCTTGTTTCTCTGCGTCCCCCACTACCGACCCTGGACAGGGGTGCAGTCGTGGCAAGTATGTCCTCTTAGTCCCAAACCTCCCAGCTCATCCAAACGTTAACCCAAAATAAATCAGAGATCTAAGTGTAAAGTTATAAAATGTTTAGAAGAAAACCTAAGAGAAAATCTTTATAACCTTGGTTTACGCAGAGCTCTTAGACATGAAACCAGAAGCATGATCCATAATCGAACAAGCTGAGAAACTGAATTCATCCACATTAAAAAGTTTTGTTGTGCAAAAACACTGTTACAAGAAATGAAAAGGCAAGCTACAAACCGGGGGAACATACGTGCAAACTACCTAGCTGACAAAGGACTTGCATACAGAACATATAAAGAACCGTCAAAACTCAACAGTAAAATAACAGACAACCCTATTTTTTAAAAAAATGGGCACAAGACTTGAACAGACACTTCCCCAAAGAGAATATTTCTAAGTCAGCACATGAAAAGATGATTAATATCAACAGCCATTAGGAAAATGCCAACGAAGACCAGCATGAGACCTACACGCCCTTGTGAACGGCTAAGATAAGGACAATGCCAAACGCTGACACAGGTGCAGAGCGTCGGAAAGTCTCGTCCGTCGATCGTGAATGTGCAACGAGACAGCCACTCCAGAACGCCGTCTGGCCCACGACCCAGCATCCCGCTCTAGGTAATTATCCTCGAGAAATGAAAATTTCAGTTCACACGAAAAGCTGCACATGAATGTTTGTATTAGCTCTATTCAAACTCGTCAACACAAGTGAAGACAACACAAGTGTCTTCTATGAGTGGATAAACAAACCGTGGGGCACCCACATAACAACAGCACTCACCGTTACAAGATGCTAACTGCCGACACCCAGCAACACGGGTGACTCTCAGAAGAGGTTACTTCCTGTACGATTCCACGTAGATGACATTCTCGAAAAGACACAACTATAGTGATGATGGAGAACAGACCAGCAGTGGCCAGGGCTTAAGGCTAGGGGGACTGTGTGACCATAAAGGGACAGCACGAGAGAGCTTTCTGGGGTGACAGAACTGTGCTGTATCCTGCTTGTGACCGTGGTGGTGACTCAAATCTATACGTGTATTAAATTCATAGAAATGAACACCAAAGAGAAAAGTCAGTTTTACTGTGTGCCAGACGTTTTTTTTTTAAAGGTACAGGCCCTAACTTGGCCCTTCCCAAAATATAGTGAAATGACCCCTCTTGAGTCTCGCGGTTGAGTTACGGACATTCCGGGCTCTTCGCTGGCCTTCCCTCCGTCTCATTACGAGGTGGACTGCCATTTGCCTCAGAATTTCACAGCTGCGCCCCGTGCCCGCTCACACTCTCTCATGTCCTACCTACCTAGAGCAAGGTATGAGTCTGTGGTGGTTGCAAAAATGGCCCCAGTTATTCACCACTGTGTCCTGTCCCCTGCAAAGTGACTCTGCCCCGCCCTCCCCTCTGACTCCGGTCTCACCTTGGGAATCACCTTGGCCAGCGGGATGTTGGCAGATGTGACAGAGGTAGAATTTGGAACATGTTACAATGCTCAGGCTTTCCTGGTTCTCATTGTGCCACACGTACCCAGCCTAGCCCGCTGGTCCAGGCTGCCCCATCATTCCCAGTCAAGGCCATCGCGGACCAGGAGATAGCCACCTGTTCCCCAGACGTGAAAGCAGCGCAGCCAGGATCAGCTGCAGCTCCCGGCCTGTCACCCAGTGCATGAGCAGTATGTTAGCATGACTGTACGCCACTGAGCATGCAATGGCTGTAATTACGCAGCGTTAATGTGGCAATAGGAAACGGATACAAAACCCAATAAAGTAACCGTGCTCAGTTATCGCTCACAGGTATGCACAGAACGCTGTCAAGTGGTTTGGCCCACTGCGGTCAAAGCTGTCACAGTCTGATTATATTCTGGTGGGAGAAGATAATCTGGTCGGCACAGGGCCGCCAGCTGCTCGTGTGCTGCCGCCTCACCTCCCCGAGAGAGAACTCTGATTACTATTTTTTTTTTTTTACTAACCCCAAATTGGATGGAGGTTCTTGTGCCAAAAATAACCCAATCTGCTTCCCTTGCTCCAAACTGAATTTTCAGATGTTCCAATGTTTAAAAATAAAAGACATGAAGTAGGGCAAGCAATTGTAATAATATCTAAGCTGCCAACTCGGATCGCTCTGAGACCGAAGCAAGAGTCTGAACAAAGAAATGAGGGGTGTGAGTCTGCAGTGGCGGCAGCTCCCCCGGACAAGCTCCTGAGGCGACATCCCATCCTCCTGACAAGCCCACGGGGTCTGTGCTGCTGGCCTTGTTTTACAGAAAGGGAAACTGAGGCACAAGAGGGGGTCAAGGTCACAGGGCCGCAGGGAGCAGAACCCAGGTGTGTCTGACTCAAAGTCAGCTAGGTACCGAACTGCTTTTGAATCCTATCAGAAATTAATAACAGAGCTCTGGTTACAATGAAATCTGGTATAATGGAATCTTACATTATCCATCACACCAAGCGGCTTACTGGGATGAAACGAAGGTCTGCTATTTGGGGGGGACCCTGGCATTTTGCAGCCTGGTCTCTCAGCTCAGCGATTTAGGGCTTGGCCAGGGAGATGCCATCTTGATGCTAACAGAGTCACAGAGCCTCAGCCTCACGGGTCAACTTGACCGGTATGTGCAAAGAAAAGGAGGGACTGTGTTGGGGAGAGTCACAGAGAAATCCACACTGTCCCCCAAATACCCTCCCCGTGAGTGCACGTGCTGTGTGCTGCTTCGCGAGCCCCACAGCTCCAAGGTCCGCCCTGCTTCTAAGGAGCCCAGAAGTGAGCTGTGCCCACTCCTGCTAGCAAGAGAAGCGGCCGCAGTCATCACGGCAGCCACAGCTGCTCTAGTGAGTGCGGGCTGTGTGCCCGGTGGGGGTGCCCCGGCACTGCTTGTGAAATCTCGAGTCCGCCTTCTGTGGTGGGGCTAGTACCAGCCCCACTGTACAGGTGGAGAAATCGAGGCCCAAAGTCCTCAAAAGGTCTAGCCCAAGTCCAACAAGCTAACAGATGCACGGCCTCACGTGAATCCAGGCCTGCCTGCCTGTGGCCCTTCGTCTTGGTGACGACGCCATCCTATTTGTCCCTCTCACGTGAATCATAAAGCAAGGCTCATCCCAACCCCTCACAGAACAGCGTGTTCTGCTGCATTACTGATTTCTCAACCTGCCTCCCCAGGACAGGCTGGCAAGAAAAACATCCACATCTCTGTCACAGCAAGTCCTCATGTGTGCAGAGGAAAAACTCAGGGGCCCGTGACCTGCTTTGTCTTCTGAGGGACGCAGGCCAAACCAGCAGCTGTGGGCTCCGAGGAGCAATGCGTCCCCAGAGCCAAAGCAGAGCTTGGGTTCTCTCTTCGGGCGCAGTTAAAACTTCCCGGGCACTTTCGATTCGTGAACAAGAAGGGCCGTGGCTTGTGAGCAAACTGGTTAGGAAGAGGGGGTGGAGTGTGGGTGTCTCAGACCACTCCTCTCAGCGGGGTCAAAGCCTCCCCAGCCTGCTCCTGGGCCTTTCTGTGCAACGTTTGCTCTGGGAGTTGACGCCGAAGAGGCGGAGACAGGCAGGACCTCGGACAGCACCCAGCGGCTCGGCCGGACTGGCATGTGCCTCACCCCCGCCCCCACCAGGCACCACAGCAGGGACCTGGTAAAGCCAAGGGCCGTGGCCAGCCAGGGATCCTGCAGAGCAGAGCTGGCGTGGCCCAAGGCGAGCGTGAGAAGCACAGGCCTCCTGTCCTAGGAGCGTGGACGACCCACCGGTAAGCTCCAGGCCTTGGAAGCAGGCCATTGGGAGGACGTTTAGGGGTGCTTGTTTTGATGTCCCGGTGACAGAGCAGGGGCTGCAGGGCCACACAGACCCAGTAGACACACCCCACATCCCAGCTGTGAGGCCGCAGCCGGGCCGCCTCACTGTTGGGACTCAGTTTCCTTTTCTGAAAACCTCAAAGGCGGAAGTGAGGACTCAGAGGAAGAACAGCTCCTGGCCTGACACCTGGCTGCTTCTGTCCCATTCTTGGCCACACGGCCACAGGGGCTGCAGTGGTCGTCCACGACCTAACGACAGACCAGCTTCTCGGCTGGATCGGGGCTGGCTGACCGTGGCTGGCTCTCTGGGGTGGGAGGCTGTCCGCACACCTGACATGTGTAGTAGCCTCCTGGACTCTACCCGCTGGATTCTAGATGCCCCCCCACACCCCCTCCCCCCAGCTGAGACCACCAAAAACGTCTCCTTTCATTGCCACTGTCCTGGCGTTGGGGGCGAGGCACGAGGAAACCCCCCCAAGCTTCGCCGGGCAGGGCGGCACTGCGAGAAGGCAGGAACCCCAGCAAAATCAGAACGAAGAGTCCCGCACAAACCCTTTCGGGTACATCATACGCATGAACAGATGGAGTCCTGAGCTTGACAGGCGAGACCACCAGACCGCCTTTTTGACCCCACTAACTTGTGACCGGCTCCCTGGAACCCCGGTCCTCGGCGAGCGGAGGAGGAAGCTACGCCACCACCGGCTGTGTTTGTCCTCACGGCCAAACAGGCGTGGCCTACGGCCACGCGGAGACCGGAAACAGACCTGCCACAGACGAGGTGTGGGGGACAGAGGAGCCAAGCGTGTGCTGGCCAAGGGGCCCAGGAATACAGCACCTGCCACACGGGCCTGGGCGGGGCACAGGCTGCACTTGGACGTGGAGCATTTGTCTCCTGGGGGCGGGGGGGGGGCTGTCCCAGTGGACCCGTCCCCCAGCAGGCCCAGAAGGTACAGGGACTGCGGGCAGGAGGGCAGGGGCTGCGCTGTCTTGAGGGCCTAGCATCAGGGGCACCCTGAGTAATACCTTGTGTCATCGTCCCCCAGGACTGGGGGTGGGGGGTCACTGCCTGCTCCCACCCTGCATTTCTTCACGTCTTAAACGGGTCCCCCTAGTGTGGCCCCTTTCCACCCTGGAAGGCTTTGGATATCCAGTGGCCCACGGATATTTTGTTTGGTCCACAAATTAGTTTCCAACGAATTTAAAGATCAGATTTTATATCTAGATGTGCATTCCTGCCATCTCTTGGGAAATTTAAAGATCTGGCAACCTGTGGTCCCACAGAGCAGCGATCGCCTGTGGGGAGTGGAGGCCGACCCCCCTTAGACGAGGCCTGTAGCTCCACCCCCCGCCCTCCTCATCGTCACGCCATTGGGCTTTATTCACTTAAATGACTTGCCTGTACCCTGCAGACGCCTGAGTTTGCCACGGTCCCCCACTGACGGGGTAAATTTGGGGTGTCTGTCTGCTCTGTTGACCCGAGGTGCTGGGAAGGTGTCAAGCATTGTAAGTGAGATGCTAGAAGATCACAGAACCGAGGTAGCAGGGGCCCTCCCACTGGGTGTGTTTGTCCCTGTTAGGGGTGTCAGTCCTGGTGGCGAGCTGCCGCCTCCCCCAAATAACAGACATGCTTAGTAACTCTGGGGATGAGAGGTGGAACCAGGAAACAGTGACAAAAGTCCGCAGTGGGAAAAAAGGTTTCTTCTCTAATTTGTATGAGTCTGTTCATGGTCCCTCTGAGCTGGGACCTCAGTGCTTTGCCCTAATTGTGTCCGAATGAAGCACCAACACATCAGAAAAGCGTCTGAGATTCTCCAAGCCCAAGTGGCCTCTGTCTGATCTGGGCTGTGCCGGGACCCCACAGGGCCGCAGTCCCCCAACCGGTCACTGAAGTGCATCTCCAGGCGGTGGCTTCGAGCCACACAAAGCGCCCTGTGCGTCGGAATAAAGCGCCCTGTTGGCCGCAGAGATGCCTGCCCATCAGAGGCGGTGGAGGTGGCACTGAACCCATCCTCTCCAGGCGGTGTGACAGGACTGCTGGGGCTTGCGAAGGCGCAGCTTCCCCTCCGTTGCCCTCGAGGACTCGTTTCCCCGTGACGCGGGTGACAGGGATGCCACCGCAGTTGTGCGGTGCCACCTGCTCCGTGGGTCCCGAGCCAACTTGGCAGCAAAGGAGGAGGACAGCTTGCTGTTCTTGATGCTCTGGGACGAGGTGCTAATTCCGCGGCTCACGCAGAGGGAGGCTTCTCTGGAAAGCACGCTCTCCCCTCACCGTGCTGGCCCAGCTCCCTCCCCGTCCCCGCGTCCCTGCGTCCCTGCGCCTCTGCGGGCTGGCTCCACGTGGCCGCCCTGTGTCCGGCTTCCATCCTTGGCTGTCCTCTCGTCTTACTCGCCCCTGCGTCCTTGGGCACCCTTTCCCACCTCCACGATTATCATCCCCAACTCCACCCCCAGGTTCGTATCAGGAAACTGTACCCCGAAGAGTGGGCACAATTTCCAAATTCCTGAAAGAGATGACACTCGGATTTGAGGGCAAAATGTCAGAATTCCTGTGCGATCTCAGGAATTCTCCACATCATAACGTAGTCTTAAAATATTCCCAGCGTCCTTCATACTATTTATTCATCGTTCTGGAAATCAAAAATGATTTGCCTAATAAATCAGAAATGGCTAGTTTGGTAGTATCTACAAAGAAGCCCAGCCTAGAGCGATACTCAGATACTGGGAAACACCAGCGAACACTATTGCTGGAATCATTAATGTACCACGTGAGTCTCTCGCCAAGGCTGACGGCATCTCACAGGACCGCGTGTGGCAATCACTGACGGAAGGACTTGCTGTGCTTCCAAAACTTGTTATTTCTCGGACTGTCACTCACATCCAGTATACCACGCACATAAACCTATTAGTGTTTATTTTATTTGCGAGAATGACTCATTGTTTGCAGCGCAGAGAGCCAGGAACGCTATGTCATGGCATCAGCTAAGAGCAGGACTGGCTAGGTCGTGGCCATTTCTCTCCCACGAGCTCCCGTTCTGGCTCCTGGAAGGGGCGACCTTGACCTCTCACTGTGTGTCAGCTCTTCCTGCTCTAGCTTTTGCCGCCTCGGCCTGGATCCCTGCAAACCAGGGACGCTGACGGTTGCACTTTAATCTTCGCAGGGGAATTATAATACTTTTTCCTGACTGCTTGACTGATTTTTCGTGAGGTCTGGAAATGTGTGTTTGCTGAGAAGCCCCGGGAAGGAATTCGTACCCGGTGCTGAGCTCTGAGCACACAGTCACAGCAGATGCTCTCGCCTTTCTCTTGCCGGGCTCCCAGCCTGCCTTCAGGACCTCGCAGAGACCAGTTTCTACACCCAACACCTTTTCTCCCTCTCACCTTTCCCGAACCAGTTCCCCCCCCCCACCCCGCCCGTCCCGTCCGGCCTTCACTCACTCAGATAGATATCTGGCCTCAAAAACTCGGCCTCATCTGGTTCAGCCCCTCCCCCTCCTTTTCTCTGGGCTCCCATGAAAGCACCTTCATCTCTTGTCCCCACTCCATTCTCCCCCCAGCTGCCAGCGTGATCCCCTAAAGCACAGGTCTGAGCTCAGAGGCCTGCGAGGGCTCCCCAAATGGAAACTCCCTTGGGACCCT
>PVKZ01005380.1:0-53401 GCA_004027375.1 Macroglossus sobrinus
TCCTGAGCCGCTCTCTATGTCCCTGGTTTAAAAAGGATGATAAATAGGACGGAGCCCGGAGGAGAGCTGGGAGGTCACGGGACCTTTCCCTGGCCTGGCGGCGGCTCATCCATCAGCGCTTGGCGTCTGGCCCTGCGGACCCTTCTGCGCCCGCCTGGCTCGGCCGCCCCCAGCCCGCGTTCGTCTGGCGCACGTGTAGGGCGTGCCCAGGGCCTCGCCACGGATCGTTCGTCTCCCGTTGGTGTCGGCGGTCTCTGGGGGTCCAGGCGGCCCCCACGGTACCCCCCATGGCCCTTGCGTTCTCCCAGGGCTCACAGATGTGAGGTTTCTTGCCCCGCTGGACAGCAAGCTCTGGTCATCTCCGCTCTCTCTCCGCCTCGTCCCAGTCCTCAGGGGTCTCTGAGGATGGGGGCCGTCTCTGTCACGATTGGTCGCAGTCCTATTTGCGGCAGCGCCCCCAGAGCCGGGCCAGGAGGGAGGGAGAGCTCGGGATCTGTGGGTCTGCACCGGACCGGGCTGACCCCAGCCCCGCGACCTCGTCCGCAGTTTCCGCGTGTCTGCCCGCTGCCTGATTTCTCAGATCACCGCCTGATTTCTTTTTTTTTTGTGACTATAAAAGTAACGTGTGCATTAAGGATCCAAACAAATAACTGAACAAAAACGATCTATAATTCGGTGCTCAAAAGTCATGACCAACTTGTTCTTCCTGAGGTTTTGACACCGGACAGGGTGTCTCTAAGACACCCCGAGCTCTGCCTGACCCCGTCAGCCTCCCCGTCCGCCCGCTTCCCACCCCTCCAGGTCCCCAGATCGGCTGATAGTGTCACACCCACCAGATCACCCCAGACGACCATTTCTCGTTATCTTCCTTTTGAACTTGACCTCCAGTTAGTCATCAAGACTTGCCCAGTCTCGCTCCCTGGAATGTGTCTCACTATCCTGCTGGCTTCCAGGATGGGGCCCCCTGTCGTCGCGGATCTTGCTGGCGTCCTCACCTTCAACTTTTCCCCACTGGGGGATCTAATCTCTACACTGCCGCCAAGATGTTCAAAAATCTTCAGTGACACCTTCCTCGTCCAGAGAAAAATTCAGCATGACATTCAAAGATCCATATCCTTCGGCCCAGATCTCCGCCTGTGTTCTCGTCGTCTACTCAAACATCTCCTCCTCCAGGAAGCCTCCTCTGATCTTGAGGGTCAAAATGAGCAACCCCCTTTCTCTGCTCTCCCACGATGCTGTGGTTGGGTCCCTTTGGGAGGTCTCACCAGTCGCTTTGTGGTTTGTCACATACATATCCTGCTTCCCCTTTAGACTGGGAACCCCTCGATGCCAGGGATCGCTCCATTTGTCCTCTGAGGCACGAGAGAGTCACATACCGTCCAGCTGGACTTCGGTATGGGGTTCAGCCGGGCGCAGAAGCCGGACCCCTCCAAGCAGGCCTGTTCATCCAAGCGTCACTTTACCTCTTGGGAACCCTGGTTTCCTCTTTTACAAAGTTTTCATGTTTTAAATGAATTTTTTCTATGTTAAACTTCATTTAAACGTTACATATTTCAAAGTTAAAAATTATATTTCCCAATTAGCCAGTTCCGCTGATTTAGCTTGAGGGGTCACCCAGCACTCTCCCATTGGATGTCGCCCCGTGGAGGTGGGGTGCGTTTGCGATTGGGAGTCTGCCCTCCAGCCAACCGGAAGCTTCTTCCTCTGGCCGTGGACTCGGGAGCAAAAGAGACAAGAGCTTGTGGATGACTGAGCTCGGTTCCATCCTCCCCAATTCCTCTCGGGTGACCTGTCGTCTTAGGGTGCACCCAAATTAGGGCCCCGCCCCTTACAAGATTAGACCACACTTAGGTTTACTTTTGAAAATTACGAAGAGAGGGACATTCCAGGCCCCAGAGGGCCTCGCTGTCCTTTTATTCCCCGTCAAGGCTATATTGAGAGGCAGCCCACAGTACACCCCGCTCTCGGCCGGAGGCGGGCTTCCTCACTTGTCTAAACATCCCGGACCTTCGAGCTGGCAAGGCTTACCTGGCGCAGGTGTGGGTGCCAGCGATCACCCAGCTCACAGCTCGGCATGATGGGGGAGAGCCCTCACGATGGAGAAGTGTGAGCACGCCCACTCATGAGGCTGGGAGGGTAAGCGTCTCTCTGGAAAACCATAGCAATAAGCAAGGAAAAATCCCCAAAGAGAGGCTTCTAGACGGCCCATGTACGGCCTCTGTGTGCTCCCTCCTTGTCCCAACCCATAGCCCAGCTTCCCGGAAAGCAGGAAAGGGTGCGGTGTGACTTCGGTTGCGTTATTCACCCAGCTCCTCTCTCTCGGGAGGGAGAACCCTCATGGGATGGTGATGATGTCATCCTCAGCTTGGTGAAACGCTTCTTAACTCTCGAGGGGCCTTGGTTCTCCCCGCTTCCCAGTCTGATGGTTCCGGTTCTCACCGAGCTGCTGAGCTCCGGATCGGTCTGGGATGAGTCTGCAGGCAGCAGAACAAGAGTGGATTAAATCTTGGAGCCAGGTGGCCCCGGTGTGGTCTCCAGCTCCGCGGGGGACACCAGCGTGCCAGCCCCTCCCTCTCCTCTCGCCACGGCCGTCCTCAGCACGTGGCTTCCGTCCTCGAGGTCACACCGTGGTCCCGGCTGCTTTATTTTGATTTAGATTCACAAGAAGTTGCCAAAAAATATATATGCAGGAGACCCCACAGACCCTCCCTCCCGGTTTCCCCCGATGGCAGCGTCTCGCGTGACTGCAGTACGTCGTGGTTACCGGGGGATCGACGTGTGCCGTCTGTAGAACTGGTTCAGATTTCCGTTACGCGTGTGCACGTGTGTGTGTGTGTGTGCGTGTGTGTGTGTGTGTGTGTGCGTATATATGTATATTTTTCTTCTAGATACAAGTCTTTCATTAAGTAAGGAGTTTGCAAGTGTTTTCTCCCAGGTTGTAGCTTTGTTTTTTCATTCTTTTAACAGACTCTGCTTTTTCTGTCGGGATCCAAATCGACGTATCATAAGTTTCCCTCTTTAAATTGTGCGATTCGGTAGTATTTAGGTCTATTCTCAGTGTCCTATGGCTGTCACAGCTGTTTAATCCCTGAGCATCCCCATGGCTCCAGAAGCAAGCTCCACGCCCCGCCAGCACTCACTGCTCCTCCGCCCGCCACCCCGCTCTCCGTCTGCTTTCTCTTTCTGTGGATTTGCGTGTTCTGGGTATTTCGTATAAGTAGACTCGCACTCTCTGTGACCGTGTGGGTTTGGCTTGGTGTTTTCAGGTTTTGTAGGCTGAAGCGTGTCCCAGCATTCCCTCCCCTTTTGTAGCGGGACGATAGTCGGCCGCGTGGGCAGGCCACGTTCTGTCTGTCCCCTGTAATGAGCTGCACTGTGTCCTGCAGAAAGGATACCGACCCTCAGACTGTGACCCCCCGTGGACCTGGAGTTCCCCCCGATGTCATTCACGTGAGGCCCGCTGGGGAGGAGCCCTCGATGGCGGCTGCCTGTAGGAGAAGCGCAGAGAGCGGGCAGCCTCGTGACTGCAGAGGTGGAGATCGGTGGGGCAGCCACCAGCCGAGAGACGCCAGGGACGGCGGGCCGCGCCGCGGGTCTCAGGGGGCGCGTGGTCCAGGACACGGGGACACCCGTACGTCACTTGATGGACATCTGGCCGGAGTCCCCCTCCGGGCCAGTGGAGGTCGTGCGGCCAGGAGCGCAGGGCAGGCTCCTGCGTGCGTGGACACGTGTCCTCAGTCCCCTCGGGCGAGCGCTCAGGAGTGGAAGTGCTGAGTCATGTGGAACCCCATGTTTGAATACTCCTGTGCGTGGCAGAGGACACATAGCGTAAAATCCACCGTTTTAGTCGTTTTGAAGGGCATAATTCGGTGGCGTTAGGTAAGTCACCGTGCCACGGGCTGTCCGGACCTCTGACACTGCGGGCCAGCCTCGCCCGCCATCCCTGTTCCCTGCAGCTGGCAGCGCCCGAGCCGGTGTCCGCGGTGCCTTCACGTTCTTCACGCCACTGTTACGCGATTCTGTCACTTTTACGGGGGGGTCAGGGCAGTAGTTCGTGTGGCTGCGTCGCTGCCTGGGGTCCGCCGTGTGGATGGAGCCCGGCTCGGTCATCCTTCCGATTCCCGGTGGGCGTTAGCGGCCGTTCGGCATTGGGGGCCACTGGCAGGGCGCCCGTGGGTGGTCTCGAACCTGCCCCTGGGTACACGTGCTGTGCACGCGGCCGGGGGTACAGCTCGTGGCGTTGCTAAGTCGTGGGTATTTGGAGGTCCAGCTGCCAAGCAGTTTCCGACCTGGGGGTCTCAGTCACTGCCCCTCCCCGCAGTGCCCCGGTGCCAGGCCCCCACAGTGCCACCGGCTCCTGGTGCTGGGGACTCGCGTCGGGCAGCCGGGCAGGACGGGCGGGGTCATTCGCTGCGGCCTCCTCCGTCCTCAGGGCTGCTGCTGGTCCTCAGGGCATCTCTGTGGGAACTAGAGGAAGGAAGGGCATCCCTGCCTTGAGACACGTGGTTTCCATGCGTGGGACGGCTCCGTGATGCCCTGAGTGTGACCCGTCACTGCCCTCTGCTGGAGAGCCTTTGAAATGCGCAGTCTGACTCGTGCACGCCAGGGATAAAATGGCAGCCTCTGGCGTGTGGAGCGCTGGGGGCAGTGAGCGTCCTGGACAGTCACACGCGGGGACCCCGGCCACTGCCCACTCGTGTCCCCACTGTCCACACACGCTGCAGGTGACACCCAACGAAAGCCCACGAATCGATGGGCTTTTCTCTGATCTACAGTCTAAAAAAATATAAGGCAAGCCAATATTTTAACACTTGGGGATTTTATCTAAAAATCTGAAAAGTCTAGAGAATTGGGCCCTCACCCCCCAGACTGTAATACAGAGTCTGCTCCGCCTGTGTCTCCAGTCAGTCTCAGACCCTACCATGCCTGAGTGACCCCCAACCCCAAAGCCTCGGCCGGTGACAGCGGGAAAAGCAAAGTATTGTGCCACTGCAGTGACAGTTCCCTGCCAGGAGCGTCTTCACGTGTCATGGCAACTGCAGGCATGGAAGTTTGTGATCGCTACTCGCCTGGACCTCGATAAGGGGGAAATAGCCACCCCAGGCTGATCGTGAGATGATGGGACAACTCCTGTGTTCTTTGTATGGGAGTGACCATCCCCCGTGCCAAGGTTGCTGTGGACCACTGGGGTCACGAGCCGGAGGTAATTGACAGGTCCTGACTTAGGATGCTGGCACTACATGAACTGGTAGCCAAGCAATGGTGAAGCTGAGAGGATGTGGTGGGCGGGGCTGGGGTGAGCGGGTGCGTGAGGACGTGGGTGAGCGGGTGGGTGAGCGGGTGGGTGAGCGGGTGGGTGAGCGGGCTGTGTCTAGGATCTGGTGTCCCAGGGGCTGGGGCTGGGGCAGTGGCAGTGGCTCACCACTTACGGGGCTGAGGCTGACGTCACAATCCCGAATCTTTTTGTTACACAGTTCCACACCAGTCTCTTGAGTAACTCAAGCATTTTTCAGTTATCTATATATAGTAATTTTTTTTCGCATCTAGTAGCTAAAACAATTGATTTTCATGTGCGTGTCTTTATCCCGTTGTTAAATACGAGTGATGACAACGTGACCCGTGTTCATTAAGCGCTTGCTGGGTGGGGGCCGGGCGCTGTAGCGTCTCGTTTGCTCTCCACGATCACTGCTCTCTGCCCTGGTGTGCGTCCTGTCGTTAGCTCCGTTTTGTAGACTTATGTTACGGCTGGGCACACTGAAGCCTGAAGCAGCTACAAAACTTGCTCGAGATCACACCGGATGTGGGGGTGGGTGTGTGCGTCCGACCTTCCTGGTGGCAGAGTTCACGCTTTGGACACCTCCGCTCCTGCTGCTCAGAGGCCCGGCCTGACCTGGAAGCAGAACCGCTCCGCTGGCCGCCCCAGACAAGATCTGGGCTGGAAGCCAGAGCTTTGTGACGGTCGCAGGTGCGTTGGCCCCAGACGGCTGCACATGTGCGTCTTGGCAACGTCCTTGCCATCCTGAGCTTTGGGTCCCTGCAGGCTGAAGGCCACTGGTGGCCTACCCCATGTCCTTCTTACAGAGGCCCCCACAGGGGCCTGGTGCTTTGCACACGGTCACACGGCTGCCACTTTAGAACCAGAATTGGGAGCCTGGGTCCCGACCCGTGGAGTCTCGGGGTTTCCAGCCTGGCAGGCGGCAGAGCATGCACTTTAGAGGGGGGCCGCTGCCGTCCATGGTCCTGCCAGCTGGGCGGGGCCGCCCCTTCCTTTCTGAGGTTGTGGGCAGCCTCCATCCTCCACGTGGCCCTCCTGCTTGAGGACCTTGCCCGTCTGTGATTCCAGCCACGGCACACCTGCTCCAGTGAGTCCAGCCTTGCCCCTGCTCTGGGGGTCCCAGCCGGATCCCGGGGGGGAACCAGACCTGCATTCTGCCCTCACAGGGAGAGGGGAAGGTCACGGGCGTGAAAGGGTTTGGGTAAATAGTGAAAGGCTGGGCGACGCGGTGTGTGATGGGTGGGAGGGCTGCCGGGAGGAGGCGGCAGACGGGAGGGTGTGGCAGCTTTTCCTCCGGGGTCCGGCCCGAGTGAGGGTCCCCCTCACTCCTCTGACTTTGCAGCCTCTCCCGCAAACAGCGGCGGTGCCTGCATCCCTGACATTTTGGCTCCGGCTTCCACTGAGGCATCTGCCAGCTAAATTAAATAAAAGCTTTTCTTAGGGCACGAAGAGGTGACTATTTGCATTTTGCGGGGGTAGCCAGCCATCCATGAGAATGAGACCCGTCCCTCTCGGAGCAGAACAAAGGGACGCTGGCTGGATGCTGTTGGTGTCACAGCTCACGGAGGCTGAGTGTGGCGGGGAGGGTGTCGGGGACGCGTGGGGCCGTGCGTGTGAGCAATCCTTCTGGGGGCAGAAGTCACAGCAGGCTGTGTGCGTTGGGTCGTTTATTTTCTCATGGAAAAGTCGTTTATTGAGTACATGCCTTGTCTGACGCATGGACCCGGCCCCCAGGGCCCAGAGCGTGGGCAGCAATGGATCCCCGCACGAGGGACAAAGTAGTGGGGGCCCAACATGGCCATGTCACCGCTGCTTGCAGGCAGGTGTCAGGGGAGAGTTTGGAAACGAGGTGACATTTGCAGCAGGTCTTAAAGGGTGCGTGAGGTTCTTTCTGATTGGCTAGCAGGGGCAGGCGTGAGGTTGTTTCTGATTGGCTAGCAGGGGTAGGCGTGAGGTTCTTTCTGATTGGCTAGCAGGGGCAGGTGTGAAGTTCTTTCTGATTGGCTAGCAGGGGCAGGCGTGAGGTTCTTTCTGATTGGCTAGCAGGGGCGGGCGTGAGGTTCTTTCTGATTGGCTAGCAGGGGTGGGCGTGAGGTTCTTTCTGATTGGCTAGCAAGGGCAGACATTCACGGTCGGGGGAACGGCATGTGCAAAGGCCCTGGGGGTCTGGGGCAGAAGGGACCACCTGGGGTGGCTGGAGCACAGGGAGCTCGGGGAGCAGGGGGAGCCGAGATCAGGCTGTGAAGAGCCTCCCGCGCTGTGGGGCGGCTCTCATGGCCCATCTCTCACGTTTCCATGGGAAGGAGGACCCCGTCTCCAGGGAGGAAAAGCATGGTCAGAGGGACTTCCTCCGTCCGCGTCGCAGAAGGAGGCGGCTCCTCCGACGGGTAGGCTGGGAGAGCATCACCGCTAATGCGTGCCGCCCTCCTTCCCCACGGCCCTGTCTGCCCACCCGAGTGTCCCCACTCCGCGGATCCCGGGTGCCCACCCGAGTGTCCCCACTCCACGGATTCTGCCTGCCCACCCGAGTGTCCCCACTCCGCGGATCCCGGGTGCCCACCCGAGTGTCCCCACTCCACGGATTCTGCCTGCCCACCCGAGTGTCCCCACTCCGTGCGTCCTGTCTGCCCACCCGAGTGTCCCCACTCCGCAGGCCCAGACGACAGAGACGCATCTTCTGGGGGCAGCCCTGGTGGGCTCTGTGCTGTGCCAGTGTCTGGCCCTGGTCCCCGCCCCGCGGTGGGCCTGGGGGGCCCTGGATCGCCCCAGGCTTGGCGGGGGCAGCGGAGGGGGGGCCGCGGTGGTGGCGCCCCGCCTTTCCTGGGGGCACGAGGCCCTGAGCTGAGCTTGGGGCCAGCACGCAGGGCCATCCTCGGCGGCCAGCACGGGGTGCAGCGTTCCGTGCCTACATTTTTCCATCTGCAAAATCTCCTTTCCTTTCTTAACTACCTCACAGGGATCGAAAACCGCCTGCGAAGCACTTTTTCTGTTGGTTAGACAAAAAAGAGAAAAAAGGCGCCGCCGAAATAGAAGATATTATTAATACGGCACGCCTTGTAAAAATGGGGATCAGGGAATTGAGCGTTATGGGCGTCGTGGGCCGGCCACCGCGGCGGCTGTAGTAGAAATAAAACATACATGATAAAAGAATTATCGGAGCAGACTAATTACAGAGCGGAGGACAGGAAATTCTGGGCCGAGGGACGACGAGAGGAAGATTGGTGCGCGGAGGAAGTGGAAATAAAGCGAGAGAGAAATATTTATGTTCGTAGCTTTTTATGTCGGTGGCGCCCGAAACGTGATGTGTAGAATGAAAAGGAGTTTTTTTCCTGGAGAGGGAAGAGCTGGCTGTTGCATGAGAATGATTTATATTTTCTTTATATCAGAGGCGGTTTAATGGAGGGGTAAGTTACATCCAGCGGAACGGACCGCCATTCGCGTGGAGCTGTGTGTTTTGACGCGTATGTATGTGTGGTGGGGAACCCCCTACCCCACAGCGAGACCCAGGCTATTCCCACGTCCCCAGAAGCTTGTCACCCCTCCCCACTTCCGCCCACTCCTCCGTCCGCCGCAGCCTGTCCACTGTCACCCTCACAGCCCTGGTTCGGGGAAGAGTTCTGGTGACCGTATTTGCCACGTCGCTGCCTCCTGGGAGGTGGAGTTTGGGGAGCGGGCTGAGGGTCTCGGGCAGAACGGTGCAAACTGGGAGGATGAGAAGTAAGAAGAGGGGTGGTCTCACGGGTGGACACCCAGAAGTCGTCTCCAGATCCCTTCCCTCCCTGTCAGCCTGGGCAGAGGGGTGAGTAGGGGGTCCAGCGGCTGCAGGGCTGCGTGTCAGGCGAGGGGCAACGAGGAAGGGAGGCACCGGGCAGGCCTGTCACTGGTCACACGGCGTCCTGGTCGTCGGAGGCCCTCTGAGTCCAGTGGGGAAGGGCGGGGGTGGGCTCTGGTTTTCTCGTGCACCTGTCTGCAGCCTCCCCCGTTTCCCACTCAGAGTCACCTTGCCCTCTGCAGAGGGCTGTGTCTGGGCTGCTAGACCAGCCCCCCACTTTTGCCGGGCTCCGTCCCCTCTGTCTGCTCCCCTAGTCCTTGTGGGTCCCTCCTGTGACAAAGTCCTTACTGCTCCCCCCCCATCCCATGAGGAGGGACCCTGGACCACAGATCCCAGCATTCCTCAGGGCCTGGGCCTGGTCCTCGCTTCTTTGGGGGGCTCTGCGTCCACGCCCATGGTGATCTTGGCTACATTTGGAGAGGTCTGTCCAGCTGCATCTCTGTCCAGAGCAGCTCCCGAGATCCCCCTGAGAGCTCGTGTGCTCACTGCTCCCGCCCGTGCCCAGGGTCTCCTCCACGACACTGTCACACCTGCCCACTCCTACCTGTGGCCCCTCCACGATACTGTCACACCTGTCCATGACACGGTCACACCTGTCCACGACACTGTCACACCTGCCCATGACACTGTAACACCTGTCCATGACACCACCACACCTGTCCTCAACACTGTCACTCCTGTCCACAACACCGTCACACCTGTCCACTCCTACCTGTGGCTCCCCGCGACACCCCACACCTGCCCACAACGCTGCCACACCTGCCCACGACACCGCCACACCTGCCCACGACACCGCCACACCTGTTCATGACACTGTCACGCCTGTCCATGACACTGTCACACCTGCCCACGACACTGTCACACCTGCCCACGACACCACCACACCTGTCCACTCCTACCTGTGGCCCCCCACGACACCCCACACCTGCCCATGACACTGTCACACCTGTCCACGACACCGCCACACCTGTCCATGACACCGTCACACCTGTCCTCAACACTGTCACTCCTGTCCACAACACCGTCACACCTGTCCACTCCTACCTGTGGCCCCCCCCACGACACCCCACACCTGCCCCCCACCTGGGCCCGGGTCTTCCCCTGTGTCACGCCCACTCACGCACTGTTCATCTGTGCCTAGGCCCCTCTGCAGTGGCACTGTCACACGCATGCACTGTCCCCTTCCAGGAAGATCTTTGCTGACATTTGTACCTTTCTCAGCCGCCGGGTGCGTCACGTCCACCTCGGCGGACAGAGTTCATCAGATGTCCAGGGCGTTGAGGCCGGCCAGAAATCCAAGGTCAAGGCAGAGCCATCCGTTTGGGCCTCGCTCAGACCCGGTCAGGCCAAACCGAGCTGAACCACGAGCCAGACGAAGCCACTTCTGCCACCCAGACCCAGTGACAGCTTCCTAACTGTCCATGTCTATTAACGTCTGTCCGTTTATTTTAACCACTTTCCACAGCGGCATGATTTAATCTGGAGAAGCCTCTGGTTCAGTTTCTCTAACTGTTCAGTTTAGATGTGATTACAGCACACTGAAAACTAAATGCCACTGATTCAAGGGCACCGCACCAGTGGTCCAGGACAGAGGTGGATGCTCCCCCTGCCCACCCCCACCCCCAGCTCTCCTGACCGAGGGGACCAGCGTCTTCACGTCTGACTACAGGCAGCTCATCCTTAACACAAAACGCTGAAAAAAACCAGCCCACAGAGAACACAAGTGTCTCCCAAGCACCCTGCTCCCCAGAGAGAACCATTGCGAGTCTTTTTATGATGATCTCGTGGTTTTAAAAATCCGTGTGCACCCACATACACACACGTAAATCATACATCCTCACAAGCTGTCGATGATCTATAGGTAATTATAAAATTACATATTTGTCCAAAATTGCAAAATGCGTGTATTTACAAAATTAGTGGCTTACTCATCAGCATAATTTGGTCTCTTTTTTTTCTTTCTGCAGTCTATTGTGAATCTTTTCACATAAAGAATATTCTTTCCCAACATCAATTTTTATAGCCATATCTATTGTAGGAATTTATTATTATTTTTTTTTCATAAAGGGACATTTTCTTGTGCTTTCTTTCTATTCTTGGGCCTGTTGCCAATGCCTGTCATTCGGTTCTCATGGCAACCGGTGATTTTGTAGGGAACATGGCCGACAGAGGCTCGAAGACGCTCTGCTTTCCTCCCCTGGAGTCGGAACCGCCACCCCGGTGCTCGGACATTAGTGGACATACCCCCGCGGTGGCCCAGGTGACAGTTTAGAGTTCCCCCACCGTCATGCTCGAAGGCTCTTTTCATTTCTAAAAGGATCTTTTAATCAGTTTGGAGCCTCAGCAGCCCCTGCGGACTTCAGTACACGTTGTCCGTGCCAGGGGTGCTGGAGGTGACGAGGGAGGGTGACGTGGGATGAAGGATTCTGGCCGACACGGCCACCTCCCCGAGAGCACATACCAGATGACAGAGCCACCCCCCGGCCCTCTGTCTAGGGCTCGGCTTCCATTTCATTTCCTTCTCCTCCCAGTTTGCTTTGCTCTCCGGATCAATTTCCATCTGTTTTTAATTAATTTAGAGTTTATTTAGTTTGCATTTGAAAGGGCATGCAATGGCTCCCAAGGGTCTCTCGGGACAAAGACAAATGAATGCTCACCCTCGTAAAACCCGGGTGTTGTTGGCAGCAGCCGTCCCCATGGGGCCCCACACCCAAAGGGGACAGCAGAGGACACGAGGCTTCCCCACGGGGCCAGGGGCGTCCCTGGCAGACGTGTCCCTGTGGGCCCCCGATATGTAAATCGTGGACCCAGATCAGGGTGCCTGCCTGGCCGAATTCGGGTGGTGCCTTCCCTCCCGCCCCGCCATGTCCTCACACGGAGCTGGGGGGACAGGGGGAGCCACAGTGGACACCAGTCCCATTCTCAACCCCATTTTATGAGAGTCTCCACCCCCTCCCGTGCCCGGAGGCCTCCCCTCCCAGCCTCGTCGTCATTGAGGGGTGCCCCCACACGTTCTGGGGTCCGCGTTCAGCCCGCAGCCGGGACTCGTGCTCTCCCTGCCTTTCCGCTCGGCCTGGTTCCCTGGGGACAGCCCCGGGGTCCACGGAGCCCCCGGCCGTGGGAAACGCACCCCTAGGTTTGGAACGCGGCTGGAGATGCTGGTCACGTGACACGGGGGCTCATGTCGTGTGCATGTCGCCCCCCCCGCAGGAAGGAGGAGGCATCGGTCCCCCGCCGAGCGTCGCCCTGCTGCGCCCGGATCCCGGATCCCGGGGGTGGGGTGGGGGGCATGGGGGGGCCCTGCCGTGCTCCCCGTGCTCGCTGGAGGGAGCGGGGCTTTCTGGCCGTGGCCTCTGGACTTGGTGGGATTGATCCAGCGAATGTCACGGCCAGGAGGATGCGCGTGGACCAGGAGGACACACGCGGAGCGAACTGGTGGGGGCCGGGGCTGAGGCCTGGCTCTGCCCCCCGGGGGAGTCGTGCGGCCTCGGCAAGGTGTTTAATTAAAGGACATCGCTCCTTTGTCGTTGGCCGATGTGAGCTCTGCCATTGTCGTCATGACTATTACTATTATTATTATTACTATTACTATTATTATTATTGTTGTTATTATGAACACCTGTTAGTTCTGTGAGGGCAGGACTGACCCCCCACTGGGTAGCCTCGGCCTTTTGGGGCGCGCTGGCTCTCGCTAAGCAGCTTAACCAGTAGTTGGATGAATTGGGTGACTCTGCAGAACCCAGGAGGTCTCTGCTTTGTCCGCGGAGTCTGAGACTGACTCGTCCTCTTCCCGCCGGTCCAGTCCTCGAAGTCCCCGTGGCCCCTCGTGGCGTCCGGCAGAGGGCCGGGGCCCAGCGGGCTCTCAGAACACGCCCAGACTCACGTGGGCTCTTGGCACGCAGGCGATCTTGCCCAGCGTCACTGTCACGGCTGGACCCTCGAGCCAGCAATGCCGGGGCGACCCCACAAAGCCGAGGGCCCGGGGACCCGGCCAGCCTCGGTCAGCAGCAGCTCGCGGGCGTGAACGGCTCTCACATCACGGCCTTGTTCGTGCTGGTCCTGCCCCGAGCCTTCCGTGCCCACGTGCACCTCACCCCTGCTCCTGGCCACGATGCTCCCAGTGTCCTCCTGTTTCCTTCCCGGGGGCGAGGCCCCTACCACTTGTCGTAGACGTGACTCGACTACTCTCTCGTCCTTGTAAATTTAATCCAGATCCCACCCTCCTTCCCGAGGTCCCCCCACTCCTCACACCATCGCACCGGGCGTGAGGATGTCAACACACAGATTCGGTTTCGTCCCAGAGGCCACAAGCATTTAGACAGGAAGCTTCCCAGACTTAGCAGGTGGCTGTGCACGGGGACGGTGGCTGCTCAAGTCTTGCCTGCGGTGGCACGCGCAGACCCCAGGAACGCAGATGCTAATCCATCGTGGGCCCTGCCCGGAGGACCTCACCGCTTCATGGGAGACAGAGACGTCGTCACTGTACGCTCAGCGTGACAGATGTCACCCTAGGCGCCTTCCTGAAGCGCCACCGGGAGCTCAGGGGAGGGCGTCAGGAGAGGCTCCTCAGAGAAGGGGACGTGAGCCTGTCCCCTCGCGGCCCCGTGCCACGCGAGCGGAAGGCGCCCACGTGATTGTGTTGTAATGGCCATTCTCCGCCCCAAGATTCGGCCCGTGGGGTTTGCCGGGGGACGCTGACAGGATGAACGGTCTCTGGCACAGGAGGTGGCGTCTCAGTGTTTGTGAAATATCAGAACACAAAAGGTAACCAGCCCCCCACGCCATATCACCCAGAATCCAGGATTTGGACCATTCATATGTCGTCACTTTTATTTCAGGTCATTCTTTTTTACTATTTAAGGGAGCTAGAGTGTTCTAAGAAAGATGAAATACTCTGTACCCCTCCTCACTCCAATCTCCCGGTTTCCTCTGCAGAAGCAGCTCGAGTCCATTCCGTATGTGTCTCCTACTCTATTTAAAACGATTACAGTTTGTCTCAGCGACTGTATATCTTTACACTGTGTCGCAGAGCATCCTTTTATGCATTTTAAACTTTTATAGAAGTTCCGTCTTATGCGTAAGGTAACATCCTAACGCTTGTGATTTTTATTCAGCATTATGTTTTCCAAGAGGCAGCCATCTCGAGCCATACCTTAGCTTATTTCCTTTAAATACTGTCCAGCCTTCTTCTCTTGAATTACTATTCCATGATTTATTTATTAATTTTCCTGCTGATGGACAGTTAGGCAGGTTTGTTTTTGTTGTTGTTTTTCTGTTTTTTTTTGTTTTGTTTTTTGTTTTTTGTTTTTTTTGTGTGTGTGTTTGTTTGTGTTTGTTTTGTTTTGTTTTGTTTTGGTTTAATGCTACAACAATACCCTTTCCCCATCTCCTGGCAAGAAACTGCCACCGGTTCTGGACTGTGGATTAGATCTCTTCCCCGAAAGTGCCAACATGGGTGTGCCAGCCCACGTTCCCGCTGTGCATTTAGTGCATTCTCCTTCCGAACGCTTGGCGTCGTCAGGCTTTTTGATCTGCTAACTGGATGTGTGGCTGGTGCCCCGTCGCCGGCCAGGGGCTGGGCATGGCTGGGACTGCCCAAGCTTGCTGGTCCCACGGGCTCCGTAAACAAGCCACTCAGCATCACTTCCTCGAGGTCCGTCCGTGTCGTAGCCTGCGTCCGAGTTCTGTCCCTTTTTAAGGCTGACGCACGTTCCGTCGTATGTGTAGGTCACCTTCTGCGTACCCCGCCCCTCGTCAGGGGCGCTGGCTTCCTGCTGCCGCTTGGCGATTATGCACAGTGCTGCTGTGAACACGGGGTCCAGCTCTCTCCCGGAGACCCCGTCCTCAGGTCTGTGGGTTTACGCCCAGAAGCGGGATCGCTGGGTCATGTGATGGCTCTGTATTCCAGTCTTCCCGGGAGCCTCCATTCTGTGTCCCCGTCCCCCACCGTGTGGGTGAGGGCTCCACCTCGCCACAGCCCGTGGTGGCCCCCTGTAATCGATTTTCTCACTCTTGCCGTTAGCCATCCTGACGGGTATGCTCACCTCACTTCTGAGAAGGGAACCTTTGCCTCCCACCCACTCGGTTCTAAAGACCAGCTGCAGTGAGCGATTTTTTTAAACGGGAGTCTGGACTCCACAGAGGTCAGTCAAGTTTCCATCCTTTGAAGGTCTTCTCTGGACCCTCCGCCCTTATGTGGCAGTTTTGTACACGCCTTACTGGACATGTTCTGTGTCACTGGCCAGCCTTCTGAGTCCTGCCGCCGCCGTGCCCCACGCCGGATGGACACTCACCCCGGCAGCCGCAGACGGGGACAGCGTGTCACACAGAGGGAGGATAAGAGAGAGGAGTTGAAAGCAAGGAAGATGAACTGATTTCTGAGCTTTTCCCCTGCAACCTGGGTCCTCTCGTTCCTTCTCTGTCTCTCCCCTTTCTCTCCATGAGCGAGATTGTGTGAGTTCTCATCTGCTTTTAATTGGGTTAGTGAGCGTTGGATGTGAAAAGGATCACACGAGAGTGTAGATGAGCGAGCACTCACGTTTGAAGTCGTACATCAAGGTGTGAGATCGTGATTGATGTCCCATTGATCTCTCCCTACAGAAGAAAGGACAAGCCATCTCCCCCCCTCCCCCCGAGGTTCCCATGGCTGAGGGATGGCTGTCATCTCCCCAGCCCCCCTCCCTCCCTCTGCCGGGTCCTAAGCTCTGGCCCTGGAGGTTTAATCGCCCTTGTGATTTATCACCCAGTGGACGTGGCCACAAGTCAGAGGTCGCAGGTCTGTTCTAAATCAGGGGAGTCACCAACCCCAAACCAAAAATCCAGGTTGCGGCTGCTTCTGGCTTTCTGCAGACCAGTAACGACACACTGGGGTAAGGACCATTTTCTTTCTTTCCTTGTAATTCTCCATCTTGTCCCTTTTTCTGGCCTCCCCGTCATCTTACAGGATCTTCAGTGTGACATTGAACAGACGTAGCCGCCGGCATTCTAGCTCCTGGTCTTGAAAGAGAAGCTTTCAAAATTTTATCAAGTGTTTGCTGTAGTTTTAAAATTTTTGACATATAGTATACCCTTCATCCTATGAAGTCCCTTCTTTCCTAGTTTGCTAAGAGTTTTTAAAATCACGAATGATGAATTTTGTACAACTATGCATCTATCGAGATGATACTATGATGTCATTGATTGATTTAAACATGATTTTTATTGAGTTATAGCTAATGTACAATATTCTATTCTTTTCAAGTGTACACCATTCATATTTTAGAATATTATCCTTTTTATTTACTACCAGAATCAACTTCGATATTTTGCTTAGGACTTTTGCATTGATGTTTATAAACGTGATTGGTTTGTCAGGATTTGGAGCATTCCTACTTTTTAAATTCTCTAAAGAGTTTGTGTAAAAGTAACATTATTTGTGCTCTCGATATTAAATAGACCTTCTCAGTGAGGACGAGGTAGGCCTGGAGTTCACTTTGTGAGAGTTTTAAAATTATGGATTCAATGTATTTGATGCTTATAGAACTATGCAGATTTTCTATTTCTCCCTGTGTCATTTTTGCTGAGTTGTAGTTTCCTAGGTATTTGTAAATGTCACCTAAGTTTTCCAATTTATCAGTATACATTTGCTCGCATTAGTCCTTTATTTTCATCCTAATGTCTGAGTATCTGTACAGATGTTACCTTTTTCCTTCCAGATGTTTGTTTATTCCCTCCCAGAGGTAGATTTCTTTCTGTCACCACATATCTGACCCCATTGACCCCGTCTACCTCCCCCTCCCCCCGCCCCCACTACCCTCTACGTCCATGAGTCTCTGTTTGTCCTGTTCATGTGTCACTTTTAGGTCCTTATCCCACATATAAGTGATGTCATGTGACTTTCATCTTTTTCGATCTGACTTATTTCGCTCAGCATGATTATCTCGAGGTCCATCCACCTTGTCGCAAATGGCAGTATCTCATCTCTTCTTATGGCTGAGTAATATTCCATTGTGTATACGTGCCACAGTTTCTTTAAATTTTTGGCGATTTGGCCCTGCCTTTTGTATATTTGTTGTTTTCTATTGTTAATTTCTGCTCCTTACTCTCTCCTCCCCGTCTCCTTTCTTCAGTTTAACATGTGGGTTTTTCTCCTTTAAGTTCTTGAGACGGATGCTGAGCTCATCGATTTGCTGGCTGTCTCTCCTCTCTTTCTTTTAAAACCCACCTGAACAGCTTTTCAAATTAAGTTACGCTAAATTAAGTCGTGAATTGGAAAGATTTTCATCTTACTGCAGATCTAGCTTAAACAACGTAGTAATTACTCGTTCTTTTAAAGGTTAACTAGAAGTCGTTTTCTTGTCATTTCTTTATTTTCAAACTTTCTGTGTCATTTTGTTTCAGATAATTAGTTTTAAGTGGATGTAGCTGAATATTATTTGATAGATTCTGCAATTTTTTTCCCTATCTTTTTAGGACAATTTAACCAGTTCTTATTTATCGTGATTGCCAATATGTTTTAATGTATTACTTTATCTTATTTTATATTTTATTTTCTCTTTTCTGAGGCTCAGTCATTTCATTGTTTTATTATTTTTTCCTCCAGTAGTTTGAGATTAAGAATGTATACATCTCTTTTTATTTTTCTAGTAATTACCCTTAACTTTTTTTATTATCTAGAATTAATCATTTTTATTTTTTCCTGAATAAGATAAGAACTTTCATATAATTTTACTCTCCTCATTTCCTCCCAGATGCTTTTTCTCTCTTCACACTAACACACACCTCCCGAGTTGAAATCTTGGATTTTTTTTTTTAAGCTTGAAGTTTTCAATATACACGTTTAAATATTATGCATCCTGAATTATTGAGACATATCATTTTTTTTCTCCCTTCCATTCTGTCAGTTTTCTACATGTGAAGCCCATGAGATGATTATTTTATTTTATTTTATGTTCTCTCATCACGGTCATCTGCATCTTGTGTTGTCTCCTGAAATTCATTCTTTTTATTCTTTTTGCTAGAGTAAATAAATCCTTACCTTATTTGTTCAACAAAGGTTTATGGATGGTAAACTCTTGGAGTCCTAGTATGTCTGAAAGTGTCTTGATTTTGATCTCTTACTTAAATACGATTAGTTTTAGATTCTGTATAAAGCGCTCGGTCCAAACTTGTTTTTACCCTTAGATTTTCGAGGTTGTCCCCAATGAGAAGGCGGGACCCCATTCGACTTTCGTTTCTTTGCAGGCAATCTGTTTTCCTTCCCCTTTCGTTTTTGTTTGTTGGTTTTGCTTTGTCATCTTTTAGGGTTTTCCCTTCATCCTCGGTCTGAAATCTCCCAGGGGTGCTGGGAAATTTCATTCATTCCGATCAACTTTCAGCGAAGTCATGAAAACCCAGTACTCGTGTCCCTGTTTTACTCTGGATCATTTTATTAAAACTTTTTTTCTCTCCTTCATCCTCTCCACTCTCTGCATATGAAATTCGTATGAGATGGACGCAGGAGTGGATTATTCAGGAAAGAATTCATTTTCGGGCCCGCACTCATGTTCTATTCATCTGATATGGCGAGTTCTAAATTCAACCCCATTTTAAATTTCTAAGACCTTTTATTTCATCCTTTGTCTTTCTTCTCGCCCTCCTCAGCTGTATCTCCTGCATTGTCTCCGGGCATTTCTTTATCTGAGGCAATGAAACGCTTCACGAGAACTCAGAAATCTTGTCAGCGCTTCCCCGTACTTCAAATAGCTTGAAAATGTTGCAGTCACAGCTGACCTTGACCTTGACCTGAAAAAAGGAACACAGCCAGACGCGATACTATTTAAAAAAATAAGTCCTGTCAAGAGTGAACTTACCGATTTCAAGATTCACTTGAAGCTGAAGCAACATGGGACTTAACTCTATTCCCCCCAAAAAGGGACAAAGAAGCTAAATAGACACCATGTGAGATGCGGGCGGGGCTCTGCCTTTGCTGTTCTGATTTGTCACACGGCCCGGCCAGTGACCTACATTTAGATTGTTCCATGATGAAAGAAAGATGTCCCATTTTTTTTCCCGTTCAAAAAGAAAGAATGCAGAAGTCAGTTCAGCAGCTTTTTATTCATAGAACAGATTTAAATTTATCTGAGGAACTGAAGATATTAATTGCAATATTATTTATAATAGCACACATTGGAAACAACCCAAATGATCCGAAGGAAGGGAGAAGAAAGCAAATCATAGTTCATTCACTCGAAGAATGTTCTGGAGATGTTAAAAGTAATAGCTGTGAAGATTCCGTGGCAAGATGGGGAATGCTTATAGAAGACGCCATGAAAAAGCAGGATATCCGATTCTACGTATGCTCCCAAGACGACTGTGCATATATATGTAAAATACACTTGAAACCAGGAAAACAGAAATGTCATTTGTGATAATGGATTGGGATACTCTTTTTAAGGGGGCATTTCCTTTGTTTGCTTTTCAAAGGCCGAGTTTTATAACTTGAGGTTACTTTGACAGTGTTAGATCCTCTGGGAAAGTATTTCGCAGAGGTGGGGAGTGTGACAGAGTACTCGGTTGCCGGAGCCAGCCGTCCTGTGTCCCTTCGCTGGCTCTGCCCTGGGCGGGCTGCGCCTGGGGCCACTCCAGCGTCTGCATGGGTTTCAAACGATTGTTCCTGTTGCCTTTCCCATCGATCTGACCCTGTGTACTTTCTAGACGTCCAGAAACCTTCCGACCTTCCAGTCTGTGCTGTGTTGGGTTTATTCCTTTTTTAATCTGTGATGGCTGCCATATCATGGTCTTCGGAGCCAGAGGCAAGTGATGCTTTGTATAACATCTTGTTACGTCTCCATTGTTTATTTTTTTGTTCATGAATCATACTTATTCATAATCTTTATTCTCCTAATGAGATTCCTCCCATAAATCTTTGTTTTCTGCCACAGAGCCTCATCTAATTGTATTTAGAAATTTAACCCACGAGGCTGGGCTTAGAACATTGCGTGTTATTGCAAACTCACCTTTATTTGAAGTTTTAGTTCAGTCTTTAATAACGTCTTGCCTCTTTGAGTTAAATAAGCTTCAGAATACTCACGGTATTGATTATGGATCTAGAATCTTACTCTTTGCTCTGTATAGCTTCAATGAGAGGAAAAGCTTAGCATTGATTATATAACAGCGTATTGAAAGTAAAAACTCATGGGCTCTGCTTTTTTACTGAGAATCCAGCTTATGGACCAACTTAATTTATTTTATCTTACTTGACACGGATTTCGTGATGGACCACCACTGAGTTCGCCAGCCTAGACCCATGTATTTTAAATATAGTACCAGTGGGTAAGTATTCACGACGGACTAAATTATGAGTCATTAAGATGTTAATCCAATGGCTGTCTACCTTTTAAAGTGTGGCTACTAGAAAATTCAAAATTATGCTTGTAGCTTACTTTTATAGCTTGTATTAGATTTCTGTTGGACTGTGCTAGAATAAAGTCCAGAAATATATATATATATATATATATATATATATATATATATATATATATCAGAAATATATATATATATATATATATATATATATATATATATATATATATGATTAATTAATTTTTGACCAAGATGCCAAGGCAAATCAGTGAGGGGATAAAAGCTTTATCTTCCACTCTGCTGCCTGAAGCAAAGCATAAGTTATTGGCTCTTTTGGGGTCCTTCATTCACAAAGCTCCCCCTGAATGCCAGGCCCTGACCAGGATGACACCTCGTGGTGTCCACAGTGGCCATCCAGGCTCGACGTTGGCCACGCAGGGCTGGAGCAGATAGGGTGGCTCAGACTCCTGGACCAGACGGGCCGAGGACACCCCTCTTTGGCGCGGTGAACGGTGGGTGGTTGCTGTTGAACTGGGTCACTCACGTGGATGGCTATGGCAAAGGCTGGGCTAGCGGAGGGATAGGAGCAAGGGCTGCCCTCACCGGGCGCTGGCTGTATTCTCCGGCGAGCCCCTTGGGACCCGTGCGGCTGCTGGGATCTGAGACTCGCCTTCGGTGTGTCACAGATGCAGCCGCCGTGAGCAGCGGGGACAGTGGGGACAGCAGGGTCACACCTTCTGGTGCATGAGAGGCAGCGTTGACCCAGAGACAACTCTTGGGTTGGAGGGATGAGAATTTAATGTATTTATAGATGCTGATGGATTGCCTTCCAAATCGGGGTACACCTGTTTCCTGTTTCCTATGCCTTTGAGTGTAAGGTTTAAAATAGCTTAGTAAAATACAGAGCACGTGGCTTATGTGTAGAACGCTGTTATGGGTGTAGAGGCTCTATTTTCTCTGGTTTCCTGAGCGCGTGCGGTGCTGGGCGCTGTCCCGGGTGCTGAAAACGCAGCCGGACGCCACTCAAAGGCGTCCTCCCTGTGGCGCTTCCACAAAGCGTGGTGGGAGAGACAGAGTGGACAGGGTAACAGACAGTGACAGGGTGGGCAGGGGGAGGGGGACAGCTGATGTGGTCTTAGGACCATAAAGAAATCCTTCCTCACGCACGACATTTGAGCGAAGATCAGAACGAGGCGGGAGCTATCAGAGGACCGATGGATGACATGTCGTCTCAGGGAGTTGTGTGTCGTGCACGAAACATCTCCACGCACAGCAGCACGTGTCCGTGAGATCGTGCACTCGGCTCTCGTGCACCACACAGCTGGCTCCAGCTGCAAATGACGGGGGACCACGGGTTTGGTCCTAGACCCGGAGTGGACCAAAGAGAAGACCTTTTCCAAACCAATGAATGACAAGGCTGGTTTCAACCAACTGTGTACACAGCTCTGGGCTCATTCTGCTCCACCCACACTGGTCCTTGTCAGCCCGTAATCAGCACAACCCCCCGTCCAAAGTGTCAACCTTGCTGGTGTAAAGTCACGGGCACAGTGCCCTTTGCCTGCATTTGAACGGACTCAGCTTCGTCCATTTTGTCAAGCTGTGGTGGTCTCATTCTATTCTCCGAAGGTATCCATTCTGATCTAGAGAAAATAAATATATCAAGAGTCAAAGATGTTGACAGGCCAGAGATTTGCTTGTCTGTAGAGCCTGGCACGTGTGCAGATGAGTTTAATTTTGGTGTATTTGTCTTCCGTGGATGGAATATTCTTTCTTCCTGTAGCCGATGCCACTGAAATGTGGCACCCAGGCCACACTCACCACGTTGGTGGCCTTGCCCTGAGACTGTGCCGAGAACAACGACCACAGGTGGAAACTGACTCTCAAAAGCCTTTAACACAGTGGAAGTCCAGAAAAAAAAATGACTTTGAAATCCAGGAAGCAAAACTATTTTCTGCAACAGATGAGCTGCTAGAGATGACCTGTTCTTTCAACTGTCTTGCTTTCTAAGGAATGTTATTTTTATTTTTATTTTTATTTTGCCGATCGAGGGTCTGATTGGCGATTCTGGACGCTCAGGGAGTGAAAATGTATGCCGTTAGGAGTTGAGCTATTACTCAGCATCTTTTGTTCACAAGGCTGATGATTACAATGAACACGGTCTCATCATCCGAGGCACATTTTTCCATAAAATTCTGTGGTATTCTAGGAGTGCAATCCGATAAAGACATAAAAAATACCACGTGATGCCTTGTGCACTTCAAAGTGGTATCTAGGCACTATAGGTAATATTTTAATACATTGAGATATATATCATAGCACGTTCGTACGACGGCTTGGCTGTTTGATAGTCTCAGTCCTTGGAGGTGTAGCGTTTGATCAGACTGAATGAGCAGAAGCCCAGTTGGGTCGTTGAAACAGCCATCAGCTCTCCCGTCTGGCGGGAGCCGATCCCCAGAACGTTGCTCACTAATTAGGTCGGAGCGGGGTGTCGCGAACTTTCGCATGCCTAGGAGTCAGCGGGGACCCTCCGAAAACGCAGAGTCTGACTCCAGAGGCCTGGGGGTGGGGCCTGAGAACTGGCATTTCTCACCAGGCTTCAAGCCGTGCAGGTGCTGCTGACCTGGGGACCACACGCTGAGCAGCGGGGGGTGAGGGTGAGAGCTCTCCCCGGGGTGCGTTGGGAGCCCCTGGTGTGCACACACCTCTCGGGGTTCTGTCCCCGCACAGAGGGGTGGGGCCTGGCAGCTCGAGTGTCTGGACTGGCTCTCCTCTGTGGCACCTGATTGGCTCCCATTGTGTCACAGGCCCACCCCTGTGACAAGCTTTCTCCTGGGCTGGAGCCTGGCATAAGGACGCGACCCCACGTGTCCCCTGCCTCAGGCTGAGTGGGAAGGACCCTATGCCTTCCTCAGGCCGGGGCGCGCTCCCTGCACACGAGGCTAGCAGACTCGGTGCCTCTGCTCCATCCTGGGTATCACAGCTAAGACGAGAGGCTGCGATGGTCTCAGCTGCGGGAGAACTTTCCACTCCAAAAACCTTGCCAAGGGAACCAGAGCTTGGTCAGCAACACATCCAGTGGGCATTTTGTTTACTCAAAAAGGACACCGAGTTTATCATCTCTGACAGGGCCGACGCTTCCTGTAGTTGGGAGAGGTGGATGTCGAGGGCTGGGTGCCAACACAAAGGGGCCCAGTGACAGAGGACATGGGGGAAGACCGGGTGAGGTGGAGGATGCGACAGGCTGAGCCAGTGGTAATTCCTCGTTGTCCCATAATGCATCCTTGCTGTGGTCGTCCCTGCCCCACTGATGCTGGGCATTCGTTTGGGCCAGTGGGGTGTTGGCAGACATGACACAAGAAAGAATTTGAAGTGTGTGATTGGGCATGTGCTCTTAACCTTGCCCTCCTGCCATTGACAGGAGAAGAGTTTTGTCTGAATAGCCTGACCCCAAAATGGATGCATTGGGTGCAGACAGAGTCTGAATCCTAGAGGCGGAAGCAGGAGAGGCCAGCCCGACAACCGGCCTGAAGAAGCCGAGGTCCCCAGACGAGCCTTTCCCAGATCAATCAACGCCTGCTATTTTTCTTTGCCACTGATATTTTTGTGCTTGTTCGTTATGCAGCAGTAGCTGACTGATACAGAAGGCGAAGACACCGGTGAGGAAGCTGGGGATGCAAAATACCACTTAATCACCTTCTTAAATTTGCCTAGACAGGCCCTGCCCCCCATATCAGAAATCGTAGTTCCGGCCATGGCTCGTTCCAACATCCGATTCCTCATTCCTTCTCCCGTGAGGATTTGCGGGATAACGATGTCATTAAACAGCTTTTCACACGCTCACATCATCCGGTGATGGGGGTGTAATGAACACTTTGGCAGAATCTCAAAACTGGAAGGGAGTTGGCGAGGTAGGTTTATTTATGACAAAAGGAAATGGCTTGAAGGTTTTAGTTTTCAGCTATGAAAGTTATAGGGCCTTGGGATTTTAGTTCTTAGCTGTTTTCGCTCATATCTCGTCAGTACTTGACGTGTGAATACCCACTCGGTCAACAGCCACCGTGGAGTTCTTTTTCCTCGCCGTGTGTGGAGCTGTGGGGAGAGAAAAAGAAGAAAAAACTGCTCCCTACTCTTTGGGAATTTATAATTTAGAACCACTAAATAGATCAATTATCCATTTAAATGCTGAAAGGACTTATCGATGGACTCTTTAGTAACTTAATTTTATTGTAATAACTTTGTTTATTGCAATTAACTTACAAAATATAAAAAGGCATCCAACATAGATCGCCAGTAATTCTACCATTTACATCACTGTTGTTAATGTTAATGATGGATAACTTTTCAGACATTTTTTTAAAGCACATGCATTTTTGTATGTACTTTTTTTAAAAAAAGAAAAATAGAATCACTGCCTTTTTCACTTAATGTAACATGGTCATCTTGCTGTACCAATAATTATTGATCTGTAGCATAATTTTAATGGCCGCAAAGTTTTTTCTTGTACAGATATGCCATAATTTCTTTCATCAATTTTTAAATCAATAGTCATTTACATTATTTTCTAATTTTCGCTATTATAAAGAATAATGCAGTTAATATTCTCTTACATTCATCGGAGTCAAGTGCTCTCCTTATTATTTTAAGACATTTTTCTATAAATAGAATCTTTAGGTCAAATTTTGTATTCAGCATGTGATATAATAGGGTGAACTGACTTCCAAAGGTTCCGTTTTAAGGGACATCTCTAAAACGCTTAAGTATTTTGATTGGCTGGTCATGTCACGAGTGAAACATGCCATGTATCCGAGTCTCTCTCTCGATGTCGAAGGTTATTCTTTCCAAGTTAACAAGCCGGCTCTAAAAAGCTCGCTGTCCTTGTGACTCGATCAAAAATGTTGAATTTCTGTCTTTCAACTAATGTTCTAAAGTAAGTCCCTTCTTAGCCTGAGTTAAGGCCTAGTCTGCCAGGGGAACGTCTAAAGATGTTCAGAAAAAAAAAACCCACAAAAAACGAGACAGGGGTTCTATTGTATCAGCCTCGAGGTGCTATTAGGCTCTCGCTTCTACTGCGTACTTTATGCATCGCCTCCCAGCGTGCGGTACCCACGATAGTGAGTGCTTTCAATAAGCCAGTATTGATCTCCAATCGTTACACACCTCTAAACGGCTGGGCGATCCCACCGGGTTGAAAACTGGCCCGCAGATGGGACCAGTGCCATCCGTTTGCAAAGTCCCCACTGCTCTCCATTATTTTTTTATAATCATTTTTTATTTTTCAATTACAGTTGACATCCAATATTAGCTTTGGTAATTAGACATTCATATAACTTACTAACTGATCACCCCGATAAATCCAGTACCCATCTGACACCATACGTAGTTATTACAATATTATCGACTACACTCCTTATACCGTGTTTCGTAACTACCAATTTGTCCTTCTTAATCCCACCCCTTTTATCCCCCATCTGCCAACACCCCTCCCACGTGGCAGCCATCAAAGTGTTCTCTGTATCTATGAGTTCATTTCTATCTTGTTTGTTCATTTATTGTGTTCTTTAGATTCCACATATGAACGAAATCATGTGTCTTTCTCCGTCTTACTCTCTTCAGCACAATACCCTCTAGGTCCATCCATATTGTTGCAGATGGCAAAATTTCATTCTTTTTTTATGTTTGGATAATATTTCACTGATGGACACCCAGGTTGCCTCCGTATCTTGGCTGCTGTAAAAAATGCAAAGATGAATTCACACATCCTTTCGAAGTAGTGTTCTGGGTTTCTTTGGATAAATACCCAGAAGTGGGATTGCTGGGTCCTTCTCTGTCTCTTGTTAAAGTCTCTTTTGTCTGATATGAGTCTTGCTACCCCCAATTTTTTTGATTTCCATTTTCATGAAATATCTTCTTCCATCCTTTTACTTTCAGTCTCTGTGTGTCTTTCGATCTGAAGTGAGTCTCTTGTAGGTAACGTACGTAAGAGTCTTATTTCTTATCCATCCTCACATCTGTGTCTCTTGATTGGAGCATTTCATCCAGTTACATTTAAAGTAATTGTTGACAGATACGTAGTTACTGCCATTTTATTATTCGCATTTTTTATCTTTTCTTCTTCTTCTTAAAGAAGTTCCTTTAACATTTCTTGTAATACTGTCCTGGTGGTGATGAACTCTTTTAGCTTTTCTTGTCTGGGACGCTCTTCCTTCATCCTTTGAGTCTAAAGGATAGTTTTCCTGGGTAATCGAGGTTGTGGGTCCTTGTTTTTCATCACTTTGAATAGTTCCTATCAATCTCTTCTGGCCCTCCTCAGTTTCTGCTGAGAAATCCGCTGATAGTTTTATGAGAACTCCCTTGTAGGTAACTAACTGCTTTTCTCTTGCTGCTTTTAAGATTCTCTCTTTGTCCTCAGCCTTTGGCATTTTAATTATGATGTGTGTTGGTGTGTGTGTGGGTCTGTTGGGGTTCACCTTGTCTGGGACTCTCTGGGCTTCCCGGGCTTATATGTCTACTTCCTTCACAAGGTTAGGGAAAATTTCCCTTATTATATTTTTCAAATAGATTTTAATTCCCTGTTGGTATGCTTGCTGTGGTCCCAAGGGCCCCTTAAACGATCCTCATTTAAAAAAAATTCTTCTTACCTTTGCCGTTCCGATTGGGTGTTTTCTACTGCCTTCGCGTCCAAATTGCTGATTTGACCTTCTGCGTCCTCTAATCTGCTGTTGATTCCTTCTAATTTATTCTTCATTTCGGTGATTGTAGTCTTCAATTCTGACTGGTTCTTTTTTTTAAAAAATGTTTTCTCTCTCTATTTTAATATTTTCTTTCTCTTTGCGAAAGTTCTCACTGAGGTCATTGAGCATCCTTATCACCAGTGTTTTGAAGTGTGTGTCTGGCTAAGCAGCCCCCAGTCCCCAGCTCAAAATGTCTCCATTTTGTTCAGATCATTTTCTGGAGCTTTGTTCTATTCTTCCATTTGGGACATGTTTCTTGTCTCCCCATATTGGCTGCTTCCCTGTGCTTTTTTTTTTTCTATATAGGAGATAGGGCTGTCGTGTCTCCTGGTCTTAGTAGAGTGGCCTTATGTAGCCTTGGTTGCTGTTGGCATGTCAGTGGGGGACTGACCCTCTGGGTGACTGGTTGTGAGGACCGGCCATTGATAAAGCAAGGGAGCTGGTGTTCAGGGGCCGAGCCTGTGGAGCAGAATTTGCTTTAATAGGGCTCTGGTGCCCGCCCAGTCTGCCCTTTGAGTGTGTCGTGTGTGGAAGTGGTTGAGTGTTGCTCTGCTGTGGTCCGAAGCTGGCCACCGAGGGTGTTGGCCCTGGGGCCTCTTGGAAGGGGCTCTGTTGGTGGCCAAGGTCAGCCCCTGCCTGTGCCCTGCCCAGGGCCACTGGAGATGAACTTCAAAGTGATCTGCAGATCGTTAGCACTTGTGCTGGGCTTGGAAAGCATAATTTTGAACCAAGTCTGGCTGCCGCCAGTGCTGGGCTGGGGGCTGCTCAGCGAGGGGATGGGGCGCACTGAAGCCAGAGGCTGCTTGTTTGGAGTCTGTGAACCTTTGAGAGATTTTAGGAAACTCTGCAGCATGAGCTAGGACAGGCTGCTTGCGTGACGAAGCCACTCACTGGAAGCAGTTTGGGTGAGCCTGTGCGTGAGTGGGGCGGGAATTAGGGAATCACCAAGGTGGGCTCAACGGCATTAACTAGGTTGATGGGAACTCAGTCTTGGTTCCCACCTGCGCCTGCGTGCGCTGGCTGGGTGTGGGGAGGGCTCAACAAAGTAGTGACAGCTTCTGCCAGTACTTCTGTCTGAGAGAAAGCTGCCCCTCCTCCAGCTCTCGCCCTGGAGCCAGACAACTCGGTTCCTCCCCGTGTGTCCCTGGCGCCTTCGGAGCTGCTGCCCCAGCGCTGGAGCTCAGAGCCAGTGAGTCCATCAGCAGGTAAGTCTGTGCGTGACCCCTTTAAGTGGAATCTGGTGCTCCAGCCACCCTCTGTCTCACTCAGCTATCATCCCCGCTGGGTTTTACAGCCAGAGTTATGGGGACTTCTCTTCCTGGCACTGGAATCCTGGGCTGGGGACCCTGATGTGGGGTTCTCGGAGGGGACCTCTACAGCTGATATATCCCTCCTGATTTTTTACTGTCACATGTGGGTGTGGAACCAGCCCGTTCCACACCTCCATTTCTCCTACCCGTCTCGAGGTGGCTTCTTCTGTGCGTCCTCAGTTATAGGGCTTCTGTCCAGCTGGACTTCCGGTGGTTCTCAGTGAGGGTTGTTCTGTGGCTTAGCTGTGATTTGGATGTGATCGCGAGAGTTGGCGAGCCCCGTGCTTACCTACTTTTTGCCATTTTGGTCAAAATTCCACTCCCCGATGATTGAGGCTGCTTTCCTCACCCATATACTTTGTCTGCTTTGTTTTCATGGGTCTGCGTGTTCTGTTCTAAACATCTTTTCTTGTGGTGTAGAAGAAAAGGGTGTTCCATGCAAACGAGGGACACGTGATGTGATTGACAGGGCTTTGTCGAGTGAATGGACCCGAGAAGGGTGGAATTTTCTGCTCTCATAGGGTGGCTTTCGCTGGGCCTTTTGGGTTTCCTTTCCTCTGTGGTTCTCCTTCAGCCTCTGGTCCCACGTCCCGTGTCTGACTTCAGGACAAGGAAAGCTGCTACAACAAAGATAAAAATATAAGAAAAGTAAAGGAAAAAGGGGGACTAAAGGGAGCTGCGGTCTCCACCCTTCGTGTGACAAGTGGGTTCCCGTCTTCCTTCCGATGCTGTGAGCGAACCCTGCTCCTCCCCCGAGCTGGCTCCTGTGATCCCATCGGGGGAGCCCTAGGGTGGGCTCGGGCAGGAAATAAGCCCTTCCTTAAATCCAAGCGGTGTCTGCAGAAGCTGGTGACGTATAGCGTGCTCTGCTGGAGGAAGGAGGTTGCTATTATCCCAGCCACTCTTTTCCGTCCTGTCTCTTGCTTTTTTTAAGAGGCAAATCTAACGCCTAAGGCACACAGAGGTCAAAAAGAAAAAAAAAAGGATGGAGAAAAAGACCCATCGGTCACATCCGACCAAAAAGACTGCTGCACTCAGAGAGACATAGTAGACAGAATGGACGTGGAGCCAAACAGCGTGACGAGGCACGGAGCTGTCTGCGTGACGCCGACGGGCTCCATTTAGCGAGGAGACACGGCCCTTCGAAGTCTGGACGTACCCAACGGAGGAGCCCAGACGACGCTAAAACTGGATGGCACTGCGGGGGAAATTAATACATTCACTCTTCCAATTATTTCAATGATTGATCAGTTAATCCGATGAAAAGTGAGCCAGGCGATGGGAGATGCACACGAATCACAGTATCGGCCTAACAGACCCGTGCGGGGTTCTGCCCGCAGAGCTGGAGGGGCCGAGAACCCGCCAGCACCCACAGCCATTAATCATGTGCTTACCGGGGCCGCACGGCACCTCCATAAATCTCCCAGTGTGGTTTTTACACGGTCCGTGTTCTCCGATCGCTTCCCCATTACGTGAGACGCTAATACAAACAGACAAATTAAAAAAATGCTCACTGGCTGGGCATTTAAAAACACACTGCTAAAGGACTTATGGGTCAGGGAGGAACCTTAATGGATGTTTCAAAAGAGCCCGAAGTTGATTCTTTGAAAAAAAAAGACAAAACAAAAAAACAAAAAAAACCACCCAAACAAATCCATAGAGACAAATTTCCGGCAAGTCGATCAAGACGAGAGAGAGAAACGGAGCAGATAAATAATGTTCTGAATGCAGAAAGAATGACAATGATAGATGAGGCTGAGGTTTCAAATTAAGAGGGGACTGTTAACAGACGCAGCTGACCTTTGTCCGTCCTGAGATGTGTGTTTTATCAAGTCCCCACGAACTCTGAATCGGCGAGGGCCCAACCGGGGCCCCTGGCGGGGAACACGGAATGTGCTGTCACCAGCCTCCGGTCACAGCCTGTTCATCAGCCGATCAATAGACAGCCTTGCTCTGTGTGTGTGTTTCCGTGTAAGGACGCCTCACGTGCGACCTGCCGTTGATTCATTAGCACCGAACGCACGGCCAGCGGCACCGTAACTCACGCCTGAACAAAGCCCACCTGACACGAATGTTTTCTCCGTCACGCCCGCCCCAAGCTTCGTGTGCTCAGGAGGGCGAGATAGCTCTTCCGCACGACGGTCGGGGGACATTTTAAGCAGCACAAAGCAGAAAAAATGCAAAAAGCGTGACACTAAATAGACTGCCAAAAGGACACTTTTTTTTTTTTATAGGGTGAGAATAGAAACGAGAAGGCATGGGGCTCCCCTGTTGGGACCCAGCCAAGGTGGGGGGGGGCATGTGTGTTGGGTGTGATTTTTTTTGTGCTGCTCTGGAACCTTTTTACCAAGGTCGAACCTACAGTGACACGTAATAGTCACCCCAAGAGCATAGCTTACTTTAGGGTTCAGGGCTTGTCCTTTCTGTGGGTTTGGACACATGGATGATGACATGTATCCGCCTTATAGTGTCACGTGGAGTAGTTTCACTGCCCTAAAATGCTCCGCACCCCACCTGTTCACTGCCCCACCCTCAGCCACAGAAACCACTGGTCTTTTTATTGTCCCCACAGTTTTGCCGCAGAGTTGGAATCGTACAGTCCGTGGACTTTTCAGATTGGCCTCTTCCACGTAATCATGCATAATTAACTTTCCTCCGTGTCTTTTCATAGCTCACTCCTTTTCAGTGCTGTATAATATTCCCATGTCTGGATAGACCTCCGTTTATCTGCTCACCCACTGAAGGACATCTGGGTTATGTCCCAAGTCTGGGCAGTTACAAAAAAGCGGCTACAGACATCGGCATGCGGGTTTTGTGTGGACGTATGTTTTCAGTTCCTTCGGGTAAATACCGAGGAGGGTGATCGCTGGATCACGTGGTCAGAGTATAACTCATTTTGTAAGTGACCATCAAACCGTCTTCCGACGTGGCGGCCCCATTTTGCATGCCCGCCGGCAGTGACTCAGTTTGTGTCGCCTTGCGTCCTTGTCGGCACGTGGTGGCGTCAGCGTTCCGGAGTTTGTCTGTTCTGATAGGTGTGTGGTAGCTTCCTGCTCTTGTTTTAATTTGCATTGATCTGATGGCATATGAAGTAGGCCATCTTTTTTATGCTATTTGCCATCTGTACATCTTTGGGGAGGTATCCGTTAAGATCTCTGGCCAAGGTCCACCTGTATGAAGACAAAGTGAAACACAGCTGAGATGACCGGAAGATTTTAATCTAATTCCTAGAATCTGCTGGAATAGAAGCTTAATAGGGCAAAAGCTTGTGTTTTAGTCACTGCTCAATATCTAGCCCCAAGAATGGTGCCCAGCACTTGAGAGAAGCTTTGTGAGTGTTTGCCTAATGAATCCTGATCATCGAATAAGACATTTGCATGGATTTGGTCCAGGTGTGGCCTGCGGGCCAATGCTGGCCCTCCGTCTGCTTTTATGAATAAAGTTTTATTGGGACACAGACACATGCATTCATTTATGTGTCGTCTAAGGCTGCTCTTGTGACAGACTTAAGACATTGCAACCAAGACCATCTGGCCTGAGAAGCTGGAAACTATTTATTTACTTTCCAAAACATTCTCGCAGCCCTGGATTCGTTGGTCAGGTCAGCAGGTGCCCCGAGGGAGGTGGCACCTGAGCAAAGAAACGACATCTATTTTGATTCTTCGGCACCTCCTGTTACTTGATTCATTATTTGTTCCGTCAGACGTTGTACGGAGGCCTCGCATGTTTACGGAGGGCTGAGGAGCCAGGGTCTCCTTTCTCGGCCTTCGGGCTAGTGGGGTGGACAGTCGTGCGATACGGGCCCACGGTTCTCACACGCACCTCCAACATTCGCGAGTTCTGCAAACCAGAGGCTGCTTGGAACGCCTTTGGCTGCCAAACCCGGCTGGGACACGGGAGAGGTCATTTGTAATCATTTGCATTTTCCTGCAGGAAGATTGATGGGGTTGATTACGGGGTGCTGGCCCAGCGCCTGCGGGGGTCTTGATGTTGCGTCCAGCATATGTGGGGCATTATCTTGGGAAGCCACAGAATTCTGGACGTCCACACCCAACTGCCCCCGAGGGCTTTGATGAGGCCACAGCGGCCTCTCAGGGCAAGGTGACATGCTGCCGTTGTCATTCAGTTGTAAACGGAGTGCCCTACTTTGCGCTGGGGAAGGATGGTCCTGTGACCGTGATGGGGCCGGGGGACTCTGGGGAGCAGCCTCTGGGGCGCCCGGCAGCGACGCCCCGGCCTCCGGCGTGCGTTACGCACTCAGGGCCGTTCAGGGAGATGGGGAGGGACAAGGGGAGATGGGGGGGGGGACAAGGGGAAAGCCCCACTGAAAGCAAATTTCTAATTTTTCCCGGGGCTGACTCTATCTGAGGCCCCCTCTGCTGTGAACCGACCTCACTCAGCTCGAAGCAAAATCGTGATGTTGCTGTTACACGGACATTCTGTCCACCCCCCTCCGCCTGCCTTCTCTTTTTTCTGGGTGCTTCCTCTCCCTCATGTCTAGTTATCTCGTGTCGGAGGAGGTCTCCGAACCACGCTTGGGAACTGGCTCTGCTGAGGACCCTGAGGTCACCAGAATGACAGGGAGCAGACTCCCCACCCCCCGCTTGCATCCGAGATCCCTGCTCAGGGGTCAACATGCGGGGTGTGCTGAGTGCGGGGCTCAGGGGAGGCGGGACACGAGGGTGCCTGGCATTTCGGTCGTGGCCGTGAGAACCATCGGCACCCCTTACCCCCGTATGAAGGCGGGGGCCTCAGGCGGGGTGCGCATCTCAGCGCGGGGGCTGAGATGCTGAGTGTGCAAAGTGAACGGCATGGTTAGGGTGTGCCGGAGAAGCAGAAAGACAGGAAGACGAAACGGAACTAGGAAGCCGATGGGACGACAGAAACTCCTAAAGAATCCATCACTTAGCTCCAGGGTTTTTCTTCTCGGAGATGCCTATGTTTGCTTCTTTCTTTTTTTCTTTCTTCTCACTTGGGTTTCAATTACGCTTTCAGAAGCAAGTCGTAATTTTTAATGGTCTGGTCGAATCACTTCATTGCCTTGAAAGAACTTTCTGCCCACGGCCTCTTGTTGCTTTCTTCCCCTGTAAATCAAAGGTGCGTGTGCCCCGCTCTGGGTCTGCCCCAAATGAAGCGATTGTCTGTGGTCGTGGCTCTCGTCCCCTCGTCCGGTTCCTCCAGCGTGAACGGACTGCTCGCATCCCTGCTGAAAAGGGCGGCCCGTTCACAGAGGGCGCACCCGCTTTCTTGGGGAGAGGTGGATTTTCATGGGTAAGCAGTCCCCGCAGAACGCTAATAAAAAGGACCAAACTCAAAGGGAGGGAGAGATGAGGGGGCGTGTCGGTGGCTGGGATGGCGAGTGAAGAATGGGGACCGCGACCGTTGCTTCTCTCTTGCTGGCTCTGGTCTTTACATCGTCACGAGAGAGTGCGTGATCACCCCTCCCGGGTGGAGCTCTTCTGCAGAAGTGTCGGGACTGACCTTTGTGGCATAGGTGTGGGGGACGACCCAGGCGGGAGACACGGCTCCCGCAGAGACCCCGGGGCTGGCAATGACAAAAGGCACGACGGGGTGTGGTGACGGCGTCTCAAGGGGCCGGCATCGGTGTCCGAACGCAGGCCCGTTTCCTCGTTTCTGCAGAAGGAGCGCCTTGTGCAACACCAACCCCCCCCCCCCGGAAAGGCAGTTCCCAGGGTCCCTGAAAAAGCAGAGACTACGAGTTGCTATCACGCCGCAGAATCGCGTTAGAACAGATTGCCCAGGCATGAAGGTGAATTAGCTACGGGGACGCCGGCCGGCAGGGGCTGCCTGATTCGGTGATTGCCATCTGCTCGCTTATCCGGGCGATAATGATGTGAAATGACCTTGCAGCCCCCTTCTCGGCTCGCACGGAAGTGTAAATATAGTTCCCAATCTATTAACTGATTTAAAAAATAAAACCTCGGGTGTCTGGGTTCCGTCTGAATGAAGGGAATTCAGAACAAAGTGACAGAATAGATGGGGACAATGGGGTGCCTGAGTGAGGGGCAGGGCTCAGGCTGGACACTCTGGGCCAGACCGAGGACCCATGAAGGTGAGGGAGAGAGGCCGCTGGCGTTTCTGGAGCCCAGAGCTGTGCCCATCCCTGCACCTGCGAGAATCTGACTTTTTACCTCGTCCACGTGTGTGCTCCTGGCTCAGGTGCCCACGTCCCAGACACGGGAGGGAGGGGAAAGGCGGGTCTGGCCGTCGGGGCAGCGCCGCGCTGGGGGCAGCCGGCCCTCGGGGCTCTCTGCGCGGTGAGCATGTTCTCTGGGTGGTGTGCTTGAGAACGAGGTCGCAACCCGCTCAGCTTTCTCCGTTTCAGAAAGCCCTCGGAGTCTCGCTGCGTCTGCACTTACATGTTAAAAACACACACAAATCTCTCTTGTGTAAATCCGTGTGAGTCAGCGCTGGAGGAGCCGAGTGCATCCTCAGAATAGGTGACGTCACGGCGACATTGGTTTCCTAAGCGCATTTATGCTTTAAGTGGCTTCTGATGTTCACGCGGAGCCAGGTCCGGGTCCCTCAGCCCCACGGGACGGTCCCCGGCGAGGGTGCGAGGAGCTCTGGGCCAGCGTCGCTCCGGCGCCCGGCGGCTCTGCATCCGATCGGGAACCGGACGCGGGAAACTGGACGGCCTCGCCCGCGGCCCTCGACCGGGACGCAGCTCAGGGTCCTCAGCCTCCGCGGTGGGGTCGCCGGCGGCTCAGAAGGAGGCGGCTTTGGGGTTCCGCTGCCGTCCCGACAGACGCCCCGGGGCCCGCAGCGCGGACGTGACGACGTGTGTGGCCACGGGTGACCGTCCGCCCCTCCGGCCATCCGAGCGGTCGGACGAAGACTCAGTGGTACGTGAGCCGTCACTCGACAGGGGACGGGGTTGCTGCCTGGCCATTGCCAAAGAGAAAGGGGCCGACATGCACAGAGTCGCCAGTGGGCAACGCTCCCCGTGAAAAAGAGCTGCGAGTTTCAGTTATCCACGGAGCACTCGGAGCCCAAGTTCTAGGTAACGGTGAGTATCAGTTCTGTAAACAGATGAATTACTAGCTCGGGTCCCAATGCTAGGATTCAATAGTGCCAGTACGACGGAGGTTTCTTACAGTGAGTTTGGGTGTGTGTTTCTCCCTCGCACACCAGCTGCAGAGAACGACGAGGGGCTGGGGCGGGCGGCGGGTCTGGAAACCGCCTCGCACGAGCAAGGGGTGAAGGCATTTTTGACATTTGTTGGGCGGAAGGTAGAGAGGCCGGGATGTCTGTCTTCCTGGCACCTGCAGGAAGGCGTTTGGTAGACGAGAGGTCAACAATTGTCTAGGAAGCACCTGCTAGGTCCCCAGCTCTGTCCCAAATGCCAGGATGTAGCAGGGGGGCCTGCGACAAGGAACCGGAGTTCTGGGGGTGCAGCGGGGGGACAGCTCATCAAGCGAATGAACGAATGAAGCAAGAAAAGGGCGGAGGCTTGGTGGGGGCGGGGCCAGCAAGAGGTTCGCGAGGGGCCCGCGTGGGGCGGTCACTCCGAGCACAGGGGCAGCTGGAGTCAGGCCGGGAGGTGGCCGTGCCCCTGAGGGACAGTGGAGGTGGCCGTGCCCCTGAGGGAAGGGGCAGGGGCTGGGGGAGGGAGTGGGGCTCAGGCCAGATGCTTTTTGTCCAGCAATACTCCCATGCATAGGGCGGCGGGGATGGTTGTAACAGCACGAGGTGGCTGGGGTCGCCCCCAGGGGACGCGCATCGCGCATCGGCAGGGACTCCCTCGCTCTGGACCTGGCACCCCCAGATGCAGGCTCATCGGGGACCCTCGGCGAGGACTCCTGCAGCACGTGGGGGCCGCACGAGGTGGTTTGGAAGGCCACCCACGACTCTGAGCGTCCATACCACACTCTGCCGGGCTCTGGGAAGTCAGCCTTGAATCCGGGGCGAGACCGGCCAGCGTCCGGCGGTGACATCAAGACAGACGAGGCACCTCTGGCAGCTCTGTTTCTCTGTGGGTCCTTTTTCTGTTGACATCCCCACCCGCTCCCCTCGCCATGGTGAATGCAAGGGACTCCCCAAAGACGCTCTCGACTTCTGCGTAGGATCAAGAAGCACAACGGACAGAGAATTGTCGCAGAGAAGCGTGCGCAGCCAGCGGGGCCTCCCGGCCGAGAGGGAACACGTGTGCGTCCACGACTGGCGGCGGTGGGGCTCGGCCCGGCCCGCGCGGGGCTCACACGCAGGGCGCCGAAGGCCCGCGCAGCGCGGGTCCACGGAGGCCGCACCCTGAGCAGCGATAAATAAACGTGGTCTCGGGAGGGAAGGCACCTCGCGCTGTCACGCTCAATTAGGAGGCAACTGGGTTTTGGGGAAGAAAATGCTCGGCGTTTGGTATCATTTATTTTTCTTTGTTTACAAATATTATGATATATTTCGGCCAGAAGGATGCACATTTCCTGCCTCGCTCTGGATCTCGTTGTGGGCTTTCCTTTCCCTCAAAGCATCCAGCGCAGTTTAAAACGACCCTATTTATTTAATTGCCTCCGTGTTCGTCATCCACCTGCCGTCCCTAACATATGAGTTCCAGGGGACAGAAATCTTCTTTGTCAAGCTAAAGGACTTATCAGTATTTCCTCCTTTGTCCTCAATTAGGCCACGGCTATGATAGCAGGTCAGACAATAAACCCGACAAGAAGATAAATAAAGTCGCCCCAACTTCGACCTCCTCCCCCGAGAGCCCGCTGCTCACATGGGAAGGTTTTTCCCTCTCTAGTTATTTCCATGCGAATATTGGTGCAGTTTTTACAGAATTAGGATGACGCTCTATATACAGTTCTGTGATCTGTTAGCAGTGGGCTCTCAGGGGAGGAGATTGAATTTTTAGATTCGCTCTCTGAACACTCGATAATCATTTCACTGGGAAGAATAACTATTCTGGGCAGCTCTTCACATAGTTCTCTAAGTTTTTTTTTTTTAGGCGTAGCGACACCTGATACTGTGTCACGCGTGTATTTCTGAAAAAGTTTTTTAATACTGTTCTATTTTATTTTTCAGAAAATAGCCTGCAATTTTCTTCAAAGTGGTTTTTAATGAACTTAAAATCGTTGACACCTTCCATCGACTTTTCTCGGTCCACCCTCATATTTTAAATTGCGAAAACCCTTCCCGCTTCAGGTGTGGAGGTTTCTGGAACGCTCAGAACAATTCCGATAAACGGAGGTTATTATGTATTCTGTTATTTTTGTATTAAAACGTGTAAACATGTCAGTCTAAATTTTTACAGATACGGTCTCTTTGCTTCCATCCAGACTACCTCCCGTTGACAAACATCTTTATGACTCAACATGTGTGAAATGAGTTAACTCGATGATGTTTTTATTTTTATTTTTTCCTCGAGTGTTTCGCTCATCAAAGATGCTGGGACGTTTTAAGTATCCGTTTCCAAAATTAAACACAGGAGCGCTATGAAAATAGTCTCCCTGCACGCCGAGAAATTCCCAACCCCCATTTCAGAATTTCGAAACGGAACCTTGTTTACGGTTCAAGTTCACATCATTTAAGCTGTTTACTTCCAGCTTGTTTTGGTGGGGACCGATTTCAATATCTTCCTGATTGCAGACTTTATTTTCACTAATTGCGTTTTGCTAAGAAGATCTGCACGAGCTCAGGAGCCTTTGGTGCCTCGTGATTACTTTAATGATCATTTCCAAGCGATCTGAAAAAAAAAGTGCATCCCAAATGTGGAAGGTTCACTCCTTAAAAAAAAATCACTACCCTCGTAGGATACGTAAACAGTCTTCTCAAAAGTTCACACATTTTTTAACATTCATCCATGATGCGAAGAGAAGACAATGTTGAATTTTTTTAAAACATTGAGCGTGACATCATTTAAATAATTTTGCCGTTCGGTTGCTCAGCACGTAAATAAAATATCGTCAAATGGAACAGGAGGAGTTGCCGTTCCTACGGGTAGAATATTGCTGGATATTTGGAAATATCCAAATATTGTGTGTGTCACATGCAGTTCTGAGTATGTATTTGTTCCATAGATTTTATAATTCAGTAAGAATGCTCTTTATACCTCGACATAATTCTCCGTCAGCATCTGTACGGTGTTATCCCAGCTCTCCCATGATTTCGTATTCCGATTCGGTTACCTTGGAACTGGATTTCCGACAGCGTTTACAATCATTGTAGATGTCTCACCTTCCACAGGGTGACTTATCAGAGGGAGGTGTTCACATCTGATAACATGAACTGGATGGAGAAAGCCCCAGCTGTCGTTCGAACAATCTGATCGTCTATTCGAAACGTCTCGTGACCGCGATACAAAGCCGGTGCCATCTTCCCAAACTGAGACTCCATCCCTGTTAAACGCTGACCCCCGCCTGTGCCCCAGGCCCTGGTCCCCACCCCACCCCTGCTCTCGGTATGTGAGAACTGGACCCACAGACGCTATTATAGCAATACTCAAAGCAAGAAAGTTGAGAAAGCCTTTCAATGTCCTCCCGGGAAGGGAGGGTGAGCCAAGATTTTGCACCCAGCCGAAGATTCTTAAATTAGGAAGGCCATAAAAAGCGCTTTCAGTGGGAAAGAACTAAGAAAACCTCTTAGTTTTTTAGGTTCTTCTTCGGGCCTGCTTAGAGGACGTGCTCTAGCCAGACAGCGAGGGACCAGAAAAAGAAGGACATGTCTCAAGTTCTTTTTACGAAAAGGGCGTAACCCTGGTGTCCATGCGGTGGTGTGTAATCCACGGGGCGCTACCGGGACGGACGGTGGCAGAGACACTACGAACACACCGTAAGCCGTGCTCACCCACGCGTGGAGACGCACAGTCTCTCGAAACACGTCGGTGAACAAAGCCAGCACCGCCTGCCACCATCTCGTGTCCCAGGGGGTGATTATGTGAGGACCACGAGAACCGTGCCGTCTGAGGAAATCTGAGAAAATAAGACACTTCCAAGGGAAATGAAAAGACCATCTTCATTTTTATGCTAAAAAGGCGTTTGGAAATGTTTACTATCCATTCTAATTCTTTTTTTTAAAGAAAGCATTGCAAGCAATTTGGAGTAGATGGATGCTACCTCACCCGCCTCGCAGACATGATAAAATAAATCTGTCTCAGCTCAAAAGCCAGCATCGCTCTTAGCGGAAAGCCCCTAGAAGTATTTTCACCGGAATCAGTAACGTGCTAACGATGCCTGCTAGCTTTGCCCTGGAGGTTCCAGCCCGTGCAGGTGGACGAGGTCTGCCACCCAGGGTCAGGTTAAAGGGATCAAACGGTGATCCAGCTCGCAATCCAGTTGCCTATTTGCAGGAAATTCGGAGGCCAGAAGGCCAAGCCCACTGGCCTGCTGGGGATGCCGTCGGCCAAATAACCCCCAGAGTTTTCTCCAGATAAATAGCGAGAGATAAAAAAGAGGAAGATGGAAAGGATATCTCGAGATGAAATGAGACGGCAAAGCACAGCACGCCTTTCAACAAGGGGGCAAGACGGGACTGTCACGTCCTGGGAACGCAGACGGGGTGACCGACGCATTCAGAAGCGCGAAGAAGTGGCGGTCTTGCTCGTGGCTTTGTGGAGAGGGAGGACGAGGCGGTGGGACCGGACGGGTGGACGGGTGGGCGGGGGTGGAACTGGGGGTGGCCCGTCCCAGACCTGGGCGTTTGCCTTGACATTCCTCGTCGAGCTGGACGTCCCTTTCGCGCGTCCTTCTGTGCCCACATCTTGTCTTACCACGACGCGGTGTTAAAGATGTCAAACCCTGCGCGGCATCCAACGCCGCCCGCAGACGAGTCCAAAGTCAGAAGACGAACCTCAGGGCCGTGGTTCCGGCTTCCCTCGAGGGAAAGGACCGAGTCTCCCTTCCTGTAAGGCTGAGAGTTGTAAGGTTCTTCCAAATCGGGGTGAAACAAGGCAACAGGTTATCAGAAAAACTGTCGCCAGGAGAAGGGAGCAGCGTTCAGAGCAGGTTACGGGGTGCTTGGCTTCCCCCCGTGGTGGCAGATCCGGTGCGGCCCCCCCGGGACTTCTGGGTCCCCCCCGTTCTGGCCCAGACGCTGCGAGGTCACGTGACTGGCTTCAGCCACGAAATGAAGCAAAAGTGAAAGGTGTCGCTTGCCTGTCGAGGAGGCTGCGGTGTCCCCGTTGTCCACGAGGGGTCAGGGGCGTGCGTTTCGGACAGAGGTGTGTGGAGGACGGCTGCGGGTCGGTCCCCGAGTCCCACGAGGGGGGGGGGACGTCCGTCGCGTGAGCAGGAGACGGAGCCTCCCTGCCCCCAGCCCCTGAGATGGCTGTCACCGCGGCAGGCCCGAGCCCACCCTTGGGCGCGCAGTGCGGGCGCTCTCTCCAGATCCCCCCGTGTGCCCTGTCGTGGTCCAGGCGGGTGGGGGGGGGAGGCTGCCGGTCCCCGTGGCAGGCATCACCTGCGCCCTGCGCCACGGGAGGTCTGTGAACGCAGTGACGACATGGAACCAGCGACAGCCGTCGGAGTCCCTTGAATTTTGCGCGGGTCAGGCATCAGGTCCCCACCGGAAACTCCCAGACCAGCCCCGACGGCACGGACGACAGCCCCACGTGACACAGGGGCGTCTCAGAGACGGGGGGACGAGGCCGGGGACCCTGCCGCAGGGGACCCCGGGGGCGCGGGCGCTGGCATCAAGTTCAAATGCAGATGGGGCCCGTCCAGAGCGGTCGAGGCGGAGAAGGGGTCACTCGGTGGAAGGTCGAGGGGCAGGGCGCCGACCGCGGTGGGGAGGAGCCCCCCGGAACCTTCTGGAAGCTGGGGATCGTCTGTGTGTGGACCTCGGGGCTGGACACACAGACGGGAACATACGTAAACACTGACCACTCAATATCTGTGTGTTTTACTGTGTATGAGTTATTTCTCAAAAGTGGTTTTTAAAAATCACCAAAAATCATCAAACTAAAAAAAAATAGAAGACCATTCAGGTGACAGGAAGAGCCATATTCCGGTATTAACTGGGGGAGATGTCTTCTCTCTTTGGGGAAAACGAGGTTTACCCTTTGAGTTCTTTACGTACAACCTGCCAATGCTCCCCACGCAGAGGTGGACGCCTTGTCTGGCACCCCGTCCCCCCCGGATCTCAGCCGTGACCCGCCCGCCATCTGTCCTGGGCTGCAGGGGGACGCTTCCAGAGGGCCACAGAGCAAAGCCTTCCTTCCCCTGAAGCGGCATTGAACAGGACGAGCTTCGGAGACTGGGGACAAGTGGATTTGTCTGGTTTCTAAGAAACGCCCGCCCTGTACTCGCGTCGGCCCCAGGAAGCGTCGACGGCGGTTTCGACTTTCAAGACGCCGTGGGTGGCAGCACCTCCTGGCACGTCCTCGGCCCCTGGGGCCCGTGGGCGGAGAGAGATGAGCCAGCCGCGGGGGGCCAGGGCCGGCAGCTGTCCTCGTGGGCACTTTTCACACAGGACAGAGGGCACGTGGCGGGCTGGGCGGTGGCCTCCAACCCGACGCCCGCGGGTGGCTCTCGGAAAGCGCTCGCGTGTCGAATGAAAGAAAGGCGACCCAGAGAGTCCAGGGTTTCTGCTCCTCGGCTCTGCGGCCCGGAGCGGCACCGGCCCGACCGTCCGGGCTGGAGGACCTGCCCTTCCTCCTGCGGCCTCTTGGCTCTGCGCCCCTGGCCTTCCTCGTGACACCCACGGGCCCCGTGGGTGTGCCCCCAGCCCTCCCTCGGTCTTTCCGCAGATTCTCCCTACAGGAGAGGTCCTCACACACCGCCCCCCCCATGCTAAAATGCTGAGCTGGGTCGGCGGGGGGTGGGAGCCCCTGGAACGATGCTGGGGGTTTGCATTTTACCGGGGACTGAGGGCTGGAGCCCTGGACCGCTGGCCCCCTGCAGAGGCGTCTGCTGGCTTCGTCTGGGCTCCGCAGCCTGGCCCGAGGCGCGTGGAGCCGGCCTGGCAGGTGTCTGCGGCCTCCGGCCATCATTTCTGGCTCTCGTAAAACCCTCCCATATTTTTTTATACCTGATCTAAATTTATCTGGGCTCTGGGCCGTTTAGGCCGAGCTAATAACACGCAGGAGTGGCAAGAGGCAGACGAGGCTCGCCGGGCTGTGTGCTAGCGTCTGGAAAACGGGGACAGAACACGCTGCATATTTATGCCCGCGCTCCTGGACCGAAGCCCCCTCCATCCATCTTGCTCCAATTCCCGGGCGCCATAAAGAGCCAGCTGCTGCCCCTGGGCCCCCGACTGCCACGCTCACGGCTGCACCGGCTCCCTCCCGGCCTCGGTCTTCTGGCGCGCTGGCCCCAGAGGGTCTCGGTGGCATGTGACGACAGGAGATTTCTGGATGGGAAGCACAGCCCTTGGGGCATTCACTCGTCAGTGGAACCAGTGCTGACAGGGACGTTTGGGTGCGTCTCACGTAAAACCTCCGCTGGCCAGAACCGTGGGAACCAAGGGGGTTCGGGGAGTCACCGGTTGATTAGACCGAGCCAAAGCGAGGCGTTTATTTCCTTCTGGGCCTGAGCTGACCGTCCCGCTTTGCAAGTCCAGTCTGCAAACTTCGGTCTCTCGAGAGCTGAGAGACCGTCGTGGGTGAAGCACGCGCCGTGCGTGAGGGGACCCTGGCCTGGACGCTGCGGGGCGGGTGTGAGGGGACCCTGGCCTGGACGCTGGGGGGGCGGCCGTGAGGGGACCCTGGCCTGGACGCTGGGGGGCGGGCGTCGTGGGGGTGCTGCTGAGTGTTTGATAACGGGCTCCAACCTGGGGCGTTTGCCAGCTTCCGTGGCAGAAACGCTCCCGCCGGGGCGGGCTTAGGGCTGCCAGAGTGACATCGGAACGGGACGTGGGGACACTCGTGCGTGGCGGGCTCTCCCGGGGGCTGCAAGCCCGTGGGTGCCACTCCCGGAAGACCTTTTAAACACAAGTTTCAGCTCTCAACGTCTCCTGCTATAGTCTGGCCCCCTTTTCCCTAAAAGGCAAGCACGAATAAGAGAATGGAAGGATCGAGAAGGAAGTCGCACGTGGGTCAGTCCAGTGCACCCCACTCTTGCCGAGCTGGCGTCCTGAGCTGGTTGCTGGCTGATGAAGATTCGGGATATCCCGACTCTGCCCTCTCCTTTGCTGGGAACTGCCCAGCAAAGCTGGGGGTGACGCGTGGGGTTTTATGTTTCCTTCTGCTGGGAGATGCTTCCGGGCTGGACGGTGCTGCTCAGGCTCTCGCCCTGCCCCCGGTCGGGGGCCCTCGGCTGTGGGGAGCCTCGCCTGGCGCCCTTCGCCGCCTCGCAGGTGTCGGGCCACGCCCTCCGCGGGACACACAGCTTCGGGAAGCGGTTTTCGCCCGTCATCCGCGGGCCCATGCGGGCCGCGTCTGTCCTCAGGGAACTTGCTTGCCGCGGTGGCAGCGGCTTCCACAGTTTTGCTGCCCCGGGAGGCGAACCCCTTCCCTTTCCACCCACCCTCTCAACTTCTCTTCCCTCTGGCGACCGTCAAAATATTTTCCGTACCTAGGAGTTCGTTTCTGTCTTATTTTTATTTTTTTCATGCCTTACATAGACGTGAAATCACGTGGCGTTTGTCTTTCTCTTTCTGCCTTATTTCACTTGGTGTCATGTCCTGTAGGTCCAGCCATGCCGTTGCCGATGTCAAGATTTTACGGCCGAGTGACATTTTATGGTGTAAATGCGCTGCCTTTTCTTTACTTTGTATAAACGTGTGCACCCCCATGTTCACGGCAGTGTTATTTACCGTGGCCAAACCATAAAGGCAACCTGGGTGTGTATGATAGATGGATGCATAGAGTTTTGGGTTTCTTCTAATAAACACCCCCACACGCAACGCTGAGGGGTGCTTTGGCTTGGGTCAAAGCTGGCCCCTGGATATGCAGGTTCCAGGGCCCCTAAGAGAGGCCCCTCCGCAGGCCAAGTTCAGCTGCAGCCTGCGCACTGCCTGGGGCCACCTGATGTGTGTGAACCAGCAAGCAACCCGCAGATGGCCGCCACCTGGGCTAGGCTCGGAGCTGCCTAAGCCGTGAACCGAGGCTGGTGTTGCTGCCTGTGCTGGGCTCGGGGCTGCTCAGCAAGAGGTGTGAGGCGTGCTGAGGCCACATGCCGCTTGTTTGTGTTTTGTGACCCTTGGAGAGATTTTAGGAAAGTCCACGGCATGAGCCAAGACGGGCCATTGGCAAGAAAGGCCACTGGAAGCGGCTTGGGTGGCCAGCACGTTGGGAGGGGCGGGGTCTCGGGGAACCACCTGGGTGGGGCAGATGAATCAGGTTGATGGAGACTCAACTGTTGCCTCTCACGGAGGGGGAGTGGGAGGGGGAGTGGGAGGGGGAGGGCAAGGGCCCACCCAGGAACCACGCCCTCTGCCAGCACTTCTGTCTGGGAGAAAGCTGCCCCTCCAGCCCTCGCCCTGAAGCCTGGCAACTCAGTTCCTTCCCGTGTGTCCCTGGTGCCTTTCAAGCCGCTGCCCCAGCGCTGGAGCTCAGAGCCAGCGAGTCTGCCGCTGGGTAAGTCCACGTGCCGCCGGCTTTTTAAGTGGACATCTGGGACCCCAGCTTCCCTACGTGGTACTCAGCCACTATCCCGCTGGTTTTCACAGCCAGACATTGTGGGGACTTCTCTTCCTGGCACTGGAACCCGGGGCTGGGAAGCCCAGTGTGGGGCCGGGACCCGTCGCTCCTCAGGGGGGAACTCCACCATTGAGATGTCCCTCCCGGTGCTCAGCCACCACACGTGAGTGTGGGACCAGCCCGTTCCACGTCTCCGCTCCTCCCACCAGTCTCGAGGTGGCCTCTCCCGTGTGTCCCCAGTGGCAGGACTTCTGTTGGGCCAGACCTCGGGCGACTCCCAAGGGTGTGTGTTTTGTAGTTCAGCCGTGATTTTAATGTGGTCGTGAGAGGAGGCAGCACAGCGCCTACCCACACCGCCGTCTTGACTGGCAGCCCCACTCCTGTTTGACCAAGTGCTGTGCGTCCCCCAGATGCTCACGCATCGTCTCTTCTGGGGGCTTGCAATCTTCGCTCATGTTCCCTGCACGACTAGTGTGGCCTTTGTGTTGAGTGTGAATTATCTGTGGGACGAGCCCTTCCCTTCACAGAACCCCGATCTCCCTGAAGGTGGGGGTGTGTGTTTAAATGTCGCCGTCCCTTGCGCCAGCAACGTGCCTGGCTTGTAGCAAGAGCCCCCGCAGAGCCAGGTGAACGGGTGAGGAGGAGAGATGGACTCTGGGGCTCGTTTCCGGTTTTGAAAGCTTGGCCTTTCTGATTGTTTTAATCTGTGAGTTTCCAGAGACACTGAGGTTAAGTTGTACAAAAGCAATATCAATATATTGACGGATGGTGTCCGATACCATCTCCTTGTCCTCGAATTTCTCATCAGAAAACAGTGAGCAGTGGCATTAAAGTGTGTTCTAAAGAATCCCGAGGGATTAGAGGGAGAGAGAGAAACTCCGGCTGCACCGGCCGACGGCTCACAAGACGTGCCCGGGCCAGGCCAGGCCCTCGATGGGAGCATTAAGGGAATCAGGATCCATAATGGCACTTCTGCCCGGGCACGCGCTCTGGGGAAGGCGGGCATCTTGGCAGCAGGGCCATGGCGGCTTCTGCTTCATCCTCGTGGTGACCACTAGCATCCCTGAGGTCACCTGGGGCCAGCCGGGTGTCCGGCTCACTTGGTGTCCTCCCCACCCTGCCTCAGAGCACTGTATTTGCATCAGTCTATGTCTTCCCCCCGGACGTCAAGGTTCTCTACGCAATCAGTTCCTACTCACACCTACGCAAGACCCCACTCAACTACTGCCCAATCCAAGAAGATTCTGGAAAGACGAATCCTTGCCCTGTGTGTGAGTCAGGGGCCCTGCACGCAGTTCCTGGCTGATATCTATCTATCTATCTATCTATCTATCTATCTATCTATCTATCTATCTATCTATCTATCATCAATCATCTATCAATCATCTATCTACCTACCTACCTACCTACCTATCAATCATCCATCTATCAATCATCTATCTATCTATTTATCTATCATCTATCTATCTCTCATCTATCTATCTATCTATCTATCTATCTATCTATCTATCTATCTATCTACTTACCTACCTATCATCTATCATCTATCTATCAATCATCTATCTACCTATCATCTATCTATCAATCATCTATCTATCTATCATCTATCTATCTATTTATTTATTTATTTATGGTGACATTGGTTAACAAAATCCACTGAGTTTCGGGTGTACAGTTCAACAGCAAGGCATAGATATATTGCAATGTGCGTTCACCGCCCTGGCTGGTTAACTTTCAAGTTGTCTCGAATCCAGCAATGCCTCCGCCCCCACCAGGCGGTTGTCTTCCTCATCCACGGCCCCGCTGTCCACGGCTTCAGTTACTTGTGGTCACCCGTGGTTCGAAAATACTAAATGGAAAATTCCAGAAAGAATTCACAAGTTTTGAATTGTGTGCTGTTCTGATTAGGGTGGTGATACCCTGTGCCGTCCGCTCTGTCCCGCCCTGGATTTGAATCATCCCTTTGTCCAGTGTGTGTCCCCTTCCCCAGTGTGGACGCTTCCCCAGCGCTTGTCACGTAGCAGCCATCTTGGTTACCAGACTGAGTGCTGGGCCGTGTTCACGGGACTCCTGTGGTGGCCTCACACTACATCCCACTGCTGAGTCCATTCACCCCGCCCCACTGCGCCCCACCCTGCCCCACCCGCCGTGCGGGCCCCGCTCGTCTCACGCCATCACGGGCCGGGCGAGTACGGGTACGATGTTTTGAGGGAGAGACCACACGCACGCAGGTCTTATCGCAGTGTGTTATTATGATTGTTCTATTTTATTATTCGTTATTGTTGTTGATCTCTCATTGTGCCTAATTTCAAGATTATTCTCCACCACAGGTGTGCATGTACAGGCCCATCATAGCGCGTGTAGGATTCGGTGTCATTCGTGGTTCTGGGCATCTACTGCGGGAGGGGGCATCTTGGAGCATATCCCCGTGGATGGGGGGGGACACTGTGTGAGACCAGGGTGTCACAGAGCGGGGGAGGACAGTGGACGGTGTACCGTCCCCGCTGTTATCACAGACTGGCTGGCGGAGAGGACCCTGTCACAGCGTGTCCCTGCACAGAGGACAAGCCTGACCCGCTGTGCCTTCCCGTGGCGCCGGGAGGGTGAGTGAGTGCCGTACCCACAGACTGCCACGTTTCCTGACACTCCGGTTCAAACCCCAACGTCCCCTGCCGAGGGAGGAAGTCCTGTTGGGCAGGGGACCCACTGCCAGGGCAGCGCTGCCCAGACACTTGGGGTCTCCTCCACCTGCAGGTGGAGCACGGCACACGCTCATTGGGTTAATATTAACTACGTTAAGTCAGAAAACCAAATAGCTGGTACATGGAGCCCAGAATTTCTAAGATAGCATTTCATAAGATAAAGCTGCATTGATTTAAGTTAAATAGAAAAAAAAGACCAACTTAAAGAAAATCGTGAAGTGACTGTAGCAGGGCATGGTCACTTCAGGTAGTATTTAGATATCGACAAAAACAGCGAAGATGGCATCTCAGGGTCACAGAGATGACACTGGGAAGGGGACGGGGCTGGAGCTCGAGGTCAGTCGCCAGTGGCCAAGGGTTTAATCAATCACGCCTGTGTAAGGAGCCTCTAAAAACCCCCAAAGACAGGGTTTGGGGGAGCTCTGGGGGTTCGTGAACACGTGGAGGTTTGGGGGGGCCAAGTGGCACACTGGGACAGAGCCTGGAAGCCCCGCCTCGCCGCCCCGCCCTGGCCCCGTGCGTCTCTTGCACCCCTCTCTCCCTGAGCTGAGTCCCTTCACGAGGAGCTGGCGATCTAGTACGTAAAATGGTCCTCTGGGTTCTGTGAGCCACCAGCAGATTCACAGAGCCCAAGCAGAGGGCACCGCCAACCCATAGCTAGCAGGTCGGAGGCACAGGGGACAACCTCGGCTTGCGATGGGCAGCCGAAGCTGCTGGGGACAGCCTGGTAGAGGCCAGCCCTTAACCCGCGGGCTCTGACCCTGTCTCTGGGTAGACAGTGTAAGAATCGAGTCATCTTGTAGGACACCCAGCCGGTGTTGGAAACTTGCTCCGTGTGGGAGAAAGCCCGCATGTTGTAAGTGGGAGCTGACTCATAGCTACACGCGTGTGCACGTGTGTGTGTGCGCGCACACACACACACACACACACACACGGTACCACTGCCAGGTTCCCGGTTCTGATACCGCGCGTGGTCACATAAACGTAACCCATTAGGAGAAAACGGGAGACAGGTGGTGCCCATGAGTGTCCTCTGCGGCCCCGACGGTAAGAACCAGTCGTGGAAAATTACGTAAACGCCCAACTTGCAGACCGGGCCAGCAAATCCCATCGCGACCCAGCCGCGGAAACCAGGGAAGCGACTGGAGCAAGGCCGCTCCACACGTTCTGACGGTGGAGCTCGGAGCATCTCTAAAGTGAGAAAAGCGAGTTCCAGCACGGCAGCAGCACACCTACGGCTTCTTGAAAACCCACCGTGCAAAACAGGAAGGAAACACAGCGAATGAGGTTCCGACGATTTCTCGCGTCCGGCCGAGGCCAGCTCCCGGCTCCCTTCTGCCCGGGGTCGGGGACAAGGCCTCTCGCCAGCGTTCGCCGGACGGGGAGAGGGTGTCTCAGCTAAGGTGGCTTCCGGAGGTGAAGACTGTGGTTTTGTCTGTGGACCCGGCGTGGCTGCCGTGGAGACAGCGTGTCTGTGCGTCTGTGCTGTTGTCTTGAAGTGCTCCTTCCAAGGACCCAGGCAACCACGGTTGCCGGGGGGTCCCCGGTAATGGGGAGTGGTGTGTGGGGCGGGCGGCCGAGCAAACACCCGTCCTGTTAGCTGATGGGGCGGAGGGGGCAGCTGTGTCCTTGGCCGAGGCCACCAGCATGCGCTCGGGGGCCACCCCTGCAGGCCGTGGGGTGGGGCCCTTCGTAAGCACGCGTCACTCGATCCCGAGCCTTGTCTGTGTGGTGTGGCCTCGTTATTTGAAACGACTGTCCTCCTTGGTCACCACCTGTGCGTCCCCCGGATGTCACCTCTGTGAGGACGGTGACTTCCTCTGCCTGCCCCACGTGCCTGTCCCAGCACAGAAGGTGCTCGGCGAGCACAGGCTGGGGACCAGAGTGAGGACGAGGGCCCCTCAGGGACACTCCCGAAAGACCCGTGTGGCTGGCAGCTCTCCGGTGGTTCCCATCTGATGTGTGAGAAAGTCGGAGTTTCCGCGACGGGCACGAGCAGACGCCCAGTCACCCCGAGGAGACGCACAGTGCTCGGAGCCCCCGCCCTCCCCCCTTCCACTCGGGACAGACATCGTCCCCATGGCTCCCCGCGGGCTGGGACAGCGGGGTCCACGCACCCCTGCCTGGGCCCCTCCTGCCTCCTTCCCTGCGACCGACATCTTCCCCCCCTTCCCACCTATTACCGCGTTTGTTCTGGAAGGTTCCATGATAAACTATCCCCCTGGTCCACGCAGAACCCCGTGGTCCCCCGCCTGTCGCGAGTCTCACGCCCTCTGAATACTGAGGGTGACCACGAAGAGGACGGCCCGTCCTCCGCGGTTCACGGCTGTGTCCAGTGTGAGTGTGCGAGTGTGCGTGTGTGCGAGTGTGCACACACACACGTGCACATGCGCGCACAGTGGGAGCTCGTCCTGCTCGCGATCGTGAGTGCGAGGTTGTGCGCATGCGCGTAATGAGATCGGTCATGTAGCGGGGTGTCCCTGCTGGGGGCGCAGCCATGGCACCTGCAGAGACAGGGCCCGCCAGCCTGGGGCCATTTAAAAACAGTTCGTGACATTTTTGGGGGCGTCTGTCTGTCCTTGCGGACACCATGCGGTGCTGCTGTCCCCCGCGCCCAGCAGAAGGGATGGGGTGCCGTGCGAGGGCTGAGGGCCCCCAGGGGCTTTGCTGCGGACCCCGTGGGCCCAGTGCCCCTGCGGGGTTGGCCCAGGCGGGGGAGGGGCTCAGCCCCGGGTCGAGGGGGTGCGGGGCACCCCCAGGGCCAGGCACGTGACAGCCGGAGGTGAGCTAAGCACCAGGAATTCATGGGGGTGCCGCCCCCCGCCCCTCCCTGTCCCCCCTCCTCCCTCCTCCCCTCCCGTACCCCGGGACCGGTGTTTGGTCCCTAGAATGGATGAGTCATTTCGTCAATCCTTGGACAAAACTCACAGGCACGCAGGGAACGAAATGACGTTTTTATTAAAAACCGAACCCATAGCACCTGTCTTCCTACGCGCGGGCGTTTGTATTTATTTATTTTTTATTGGGATGCGCGGTTCTGCGCGGTTCCAGACGCGGAGCTGGGAGACGGCCGGGCGGCCCCTGCGGTTCTCGGTTCCCACAGTGTCCCAGCGTGGGACCCGCTCCATGCGACGGGGACGCGAGGGGGGGAGCCGCCCCTGGGCGCGGGGTCCACGCCGCGGGCCGCGGGTCCCCCACGCCACAGTCCGGCTGCGGCCAGGGCGAGCTGGGCGTCCAGGAGGGCGGCGGGGCGTGGCTCCCGGGTGCGGCCGCCCCGCCCCGGACCCGCGCGGCCCTTCCCCCGGCTCCTCCGCCACCCGCACCGCGCGCTCCCGGGACGCAGGGCGCGGCTGGGGCGTCAGCCCCTCGCCACGCGCCCGGGGCGTGGGGACCCCTGCAGAGGGGACCCCTCCGGCTGTTCGGCTCCATCTTCCTCACCCCGCGGGGCGGTCGCCTGCGGCGCGCCCGTCGGTGGCCCCTCTGAGGCTTCCCTGCGGGGACCGTGCGGCTGGTCACGAGGCACCCCCTGGGTGCCGTCACCGCGAAGGCGACAAGGGGTCACTCTGTCTGCCCCGTTATTCAGAGTAAACCCAAGGGCCATTTCCCAATGTGCGTTCTCTTTTCCTCGCTAGAGACGAGAGGTTAGGGACGGCGCGTCCCAGTGCCACCAACCCCTGGGAGGCTGCAGCGAACCGGGGACAGACACCCTGCTCCCCATGTGGGTGTCCTCGGCCAGGGCGGCCAGGTCCCCGAGGGCGGGCGGGCGCGGTGCTGAGAGCCCGCCAGCAGCCTCCGACAGACGATGTACAAAAAAAGTTTACTAAAAGTAGAGAAAATACAGGAAACAGGATGAGCCTGAAAAGAGTGTCCTGTCACTGTCACAAATGCAAAGAAACCACTTCAAACCAGATCGCCGTCCTCATAGACGCTGCTGCGGCCGCCCCAGCACCTAAAGCAGGTCCCCCGACTCCGCCAGGGAAGGCGGCCGGGGGCGTGAGCGCCCACCGTCTGGGCAGAGGCCGGGGCAGGCTCTGCGCCCTGAGCGGGGGCCGGGCCTGGGGCCCCGGGGCTGAGTCTCGGGCAGAAGCGGCTTCGGGCAGAGTGGCTTCAGTTTTTGGTTTAGAGTATTTGCTCTCTGCTCAGAAAAAGAAGGAAGATGAGGAAAAGCGGGAGGGGAGTGAGAAGGGGGCTTTCTCCACTCTCTCTGCAGCTGCAAAAACTCTCTGAAAAGGGGCTTTTCACCCCAGAGAAGACTCTCCTTGGTCCCCTGAGGCCACGCCCAGCGACTCAGCACGTGGCCATCTCCGGGTCCCGAGGAGGTGTGGCTGGAAGGCAGCTGAGGGGCCACTGGTCAGCCATTGGGCCCAGCTGTCACCCCCACCCCAGCACCCCCGCTTCCCTGTGCCTTGGGGGGTGCACAGGGTGGCTGTGCGTCACTCCTGCTGGTGAGCTGGGGTCATGGGACCTTCCAGGGACCCGGGAAGCCCAGCCTGGCACCGTCAGCGCTCCTGTCACAGGCAGACCTGGCCCCCTGCGCCTCAGACACCTCCGCGCCTGGCCGGACGCACAGCCACGCGTGGACGCTCCGAGTCCCACAGTCGCTCTCGCTGTGCTCATCAGCTAAAAACTAACACAGCACGACGACGACGGAACAGACACGTTTCCAGAAAACCCGCTGGGGTGGAAGCTGGGGCGGGGGCCGGGGGAGGGGACAGCAGCCTCGGGGGTCGGCGCCCGGCCCAGAGGCGGCCTCGTGCCCCAGAGCCAGTCTGCGTCGCGTGGGGACACCACCGCTCTTTCGTCCTCCCCGTGGACAAAGCTAAACCATTCATAAAAAGGCACCTGGAGACATCAGAGACGCATTCATTTCATGTGACGTATTTTAAAAAAAGATAAAAAGATTTAAAAAATACTCTGGTTAACAACGCACCCCTCTCACGTGAGCGGCTCTGAGCGCGCCGTCTGCCCCTGGGGCTGGCCGGGTGGCCGGGTGGCCGCGGCCGCGTGTTCTCGTGGGGCGCTGGCCGCCACGGGGCTTCCTGTCCCTGCACCGCTGCCAGGTGCACGGAGAGCCATGGGGAGCCCCGAGTGTCCGCCGCTGGGACGGCACGGATGCAACCGCCAGGCTGTCCCTGGGCCGGGGACGCGCCCTCGGCGTCTCCCGCCCGGTGCCCCGACCACAGAGCGGGCTCCCGGTCTGGCGGAGGCGGAGAGGCCACGGCCCGGGGTGGGCAAGGTCCCTCCAGCCCCCCCGCCCTCCGGCCTCCAGGCCGGGCCCAGGATGGAGCGGCCCAGGCCGGGCGCGTGCAGGGTCGTCTGAGGTTGGCGGCGACGCGCCACCGCACCAGCGAGATGCGCCTTCTCGTGAAAAGAAAAGAAACACAAGGAAACCTCCCTCCTGCGGCGACGTCACAAAAGGCTGCCCGGGGAACGGGCCTGCGGGCAGCCCCGAGTCCACGCCGGTCCTCCCCGGGCCAACGCCAGCTCGGCCGTCGCAGTGCCGGCCCCGTCGGGCGGGCGCCCGGGGCCGCTCACACGAAGGAGGAGAAGCCGGCCAGCGGGGTCCGGGCGCCGGGGCCGGCGGGCGCGAACACGGCGCTCTGCGTGGTGACCACGGCGTGCAGGAGCGGGCCCTCGGCCCCCGGCGCCGCCTCGTGCCGGTGCGGGGCCCTGCGCTTCCAGGAGCTGTAGTAGGTGG